>JAJIBD010004813.1:87500-169821 GCA_021461705.1 Cryptotis parvus | reverse complement strand
GACAGCTGGCAGCAGTTGTCTGTTATTTAGTCCCTTGGGGAATGTGCCGGGCCACAGTTGGCCCCTGTCAGCTTTAGCAGGTGGCCTGAGCCATTTCTGCTGCCTCCCGTGTCAAAGGCGTTGAATTTGCAGGATGATATTAGCAAGCAGATCCCTGGGTGTGCTTCCGGCGCATTAGAAGGGAAGGGCTGTGTCTTAGGGGGGCGTCAGAAGAGTCAGGGCTGAGGATATTGAAGTATGTTGAGTCTCAGAATGACCTGGCTTCATCTGGGAGGCCCCAGGGACCCTTGGAGCTCAGAGGGGGCTGGGGAGGGAGGAGCAGCACGTGAACAGGGCAGAGTGTGTGGCAGGGACCAGTGTCTCCCAGACGCCCTCAGGCAGCCCTTGCTGCCAAATGCCCATCTCTGCCCAGTTCCCTTCTTACTGTCCCACTTCCCTCCACCCCACCCCAACCTCTACCCATAGATGTGCTGAGCCCTGCTGGTCTCAGGGGAAACCAAAGATGGTTCTTTTAGGCAACAGGCAATTTCCTGTGCAGGACTAGGTCTGAGAGCCTGCTGTCTCCCATGCACGCTCATGTTCAAGGCTGTGGGCCCCCTGGGCCTATTTAATTTTCTCCATTGCTCAGCCTTCAGAGGGCCTCACAAAAGCCTGGAGAGGAGATTGTCTTTCCGGGTCACACAGCGGTGGGGGGAGCAGGACAGAACCTGCGTGTCCCGAGCCTGCCTGTTCTCCCTAGGATGCCCTCATCCGGGTCTGGGGTTGTGGGGCTGGCCGGGCACTCTTGCCATGGCCCCGTGCTCTAACTCTCACCCTGGATTGTCTTCCTCTAGCCCCTATGTCTGGTTCTTCCTCCCTTCCGGGACATCAGCAGCCTCTGTCTAATTCTGTGCCACCTCTTGCACCCACAGCTGGCCCCATGCAGGGCAGGGCCGACCTCCCAGATGCTGCGCAGGGGGTCCCTTTCCCAGCAGGGTCAGAGCAGCTCAGGGAGGGGGGGGTTTGCCCTCTGAATGACAGAAGGCAAACCTTAGAGGCAGAACCATGACACTGAGACCTGAGTCTCAAAGAGGCAGAGGAAGGCCCCAGGTGAGGTGTGGCGGGAGGGGCCCAGCCAGGATGGGACAGCCTGGGTGGGACGGGTCCCCATGTCTCCAAGAGCCGTCCTCCTCAGCCAGGAGAGTGGGAGCAGGAGCCAGGGAACAGGACTGCCAGAGTTGTGCAAATTGGGAACATTTAGCAATGGCTGGCCGGGATGCTTTTGTTCTACCCTCCACTTTCCAGGAGGAGTTAGTGGTCATCCCTACAGGCATGTCCTTGCCATCCAGGTGGGAAAAGAAGGGGCTGGGGACCCCAGGTTCCTTTCATATTGGATTGAAGTACTGGGCAGTGGGAGAAGCTGCCGTCTCCCCACAGGGCTGGGGGCAACCTGGGCCTGAGCGGTTGGGGGCCGAGATACAGGGCGCCTGGGGCAGTCACCAAAGGGCTGGCGTGACCAGGAGAGTTGGTGACCCGGGCCAGCTTGTTCCACCTCCTTCTGTCAGAGGGAGGACCTGAAGCAGAGGCACAGGGTCCCGCCGTCTGCAATGTGAGGCCTGTGGCCTGGAACACACGGCCCTGAAGAATCCTGCAGTGCCCGCCCTGCCCAGCACAACCATCCTCAAACATTCCCACCTGCTATCACACCCGTGACCCATGCGAACTCTTGGTGGCTTATGGCCACATTGAGTCCTGGAGACATTGCAACTGGCCGCTGCTGTTGGCCTTGACACCACCACATACAGAATCACACCACAGCTCACACACACACACACACACACACACACGCTTATACCTGCTACCACATACACACATAGTGCTGTACCCACTGTTCCCTGTAATACACAGGATTATAACCTCTGCTCCTGGTTACACACACACACACACACACACACACACAAAGAGGATCATACCCAATGCTTCCTTTCACACACACAAACACACACACTGGATCACACACAATGCTCCCTGTCACAAATACACACGCACAGGCTCACATCCACTGCTCCCCCTCACACAGCATCACACCTGTTGCTCCCACATCTCACACACACACAAACACGTGCACAGGATCCTACTCATTGCTCCCTCACACACATACACACACACACACACGTGCACACACACATGATGACACCTGCTGCTCCTAGCAGGGCCCACCACAGACATTTGCTCAGTCAGGCATCTCCCGCCACCCCCGCACAGACTCTGAATCACACCCAGGCTCATGTTCCAGCCCTGGTCACACTCGGCTGCAGGCGACAGACATCCGCACAGAGCACAGATGTCCCCGCAGCCTGGGACGTCTCCAACCAGGGGACTTGGCACGGGCAGGGAGGAGGGACATGCTTTGTGGAGCTGGACAGGACAGTGAGGAACAGAGACATGCATCCCTCTGTCTGTGGGGCAGCAGAACTGGAAGGCTGCCCCTTCCCCTCCCACCCCTCGCCAGCACTCCAACATTCCTGGATCCTGATGCACAGCCACCAAGACTCCTCCCCTGCCTCTCTCTGGCTTCCACTGGCCACTGGTGGAAGCTGGGACAGTAGCAGGACCAGGCTGAGGCCGAGGTGATTCAGCAGGAAAGGGCTCTGGGAATGCTAAGGGACACCAGCAGGGCTGCAGCTGCCCCAGGGAGAAGGGATGGAGGGGCTGTGGGTCACTGGAAGGGGCCAACATGGACAACGGTCATTCGACCCCAAGGAGAGAACTGGCCAGGTGCAGCTCTGGGAGGGATTGGCAAGCCCAGTCCTCCCTATGTGCAAGGAAGTGGACACAAGTGCAATACCCTCCTGACCTGTGCCCACATGGTCCTCCTCTGAGGCTGGGCCCACAGGCCACCCTGTAGCCCCCATTCGTTGATCCATTCATTCATTCAGCTGCTCATGGGGCACCCACCACAGGACTTACTAATGTAGGTGGGCCCCCACTGATGGCTTATGTGAGGTGGGGATTCTTCTGATCCACCTCTGCTGCCCTGGACCCACTGGGAGTCTAGGACTGATAGAGTCTGCGATGAGCTCCTGCATGGCAGTGGCCAGAATCCCACCACACCAGGTGGCCATCAAACCACACCTGATGTCTGCTTGGTCTTCAAGGCACGGGAGTTGATCCCCAGCACCTGAGATTTCTCAGGGAGCCACAGACTCAGGCTAGAGTGAGAAATTGCTCTTCATAGGAAAGGAAAACCTGTCCTAGGCCTTACCCAGGCATTCCAGGATCTCTGTGTCGCTTCAGAAAAGAATTTCAGGCGGAGAGAGAGAAGAGAGAGAGAGAAATGAGAGGAAGAAAGACAGATAGACAGAGACAGAGACAGCAGACAGAGAGAGACAGACAGTCAGAGAGAGAGACACAGAGAGATAGAGAGAGACACAGAGAGATAGAGAGAGACACAGAGAGAGAAAATGAGAGGGAAGAAAGACAGATAGACAGAGACAGACAGAGACAGAGACAGCAAACAGAGAGAGACAGAGATAGAGACAGTCAGAGAGAGACAGAGACAACAGAAGAGAGAGAGAGAGAGAGAGAGAGAGAGAGAGAGAGAGAGACTGTGTGTCCTTTGCTCCCGTTGAAGCTTCTCTGGAAGGAGGGTGTCCAGCCACCTCAGGGTCTCATGGCCAGGTGAAGCCTTATCAGCTTCACTGATATTAGTTTCTGCTTCTGCAAAGTGGGATTTTTTGCAGCCATCCTAGGAATTTCATTGCCCTGGGCCCTGTCCTATATATCGGCCTACATCAGTACTATAGAGGTTTCAAATGGGACTGGTCACGGAAAAGGTGATCAGCGTGGCTCTCTTGGAACCTGCTATTGAGGCAACTTCTGGCTTCTTTGCAAACCCTTAGCCCCAAGCCCCTGCTCTGGGGTCAGGATGGCGGATGATGGTGGTCCCTTCCCTCAGTGGGGTGCTCCTGACTTCTGAACATCTCCCCCACCCAAGTCCCAGGGAGGCTGTTTGGAGGCCCAGGAAGAGCTTAGAGGCAAAAGCACCTGCCTTGGATGCCTGAGGCTGGGGAGGTGGAGACCAGCCCTCTGCAACCCCTCTGCCACCACATTGCTGTTGGGGTCCCTGGAGCCACAACAAAGTGGCTGATCTAGACTGCGCCAAGTGTGTGAGCTGGAGAGGAGAGTGGACGCCGCAACCAGCACAGTCACCGTGGTCACCGCCTCGGCCCTGGAGTGGGGGGGGAGTGCGTTTCAATTTACTTTTTATCTGTTTTCTTTTTTGGTTTGGGGATAACCCCAGGCTGTGCTCAGGACTTACACCGGACTCTGTCCTCAGAGATCACTTCTGGCAGGGGCTCAGGGGACCATACAGGGGTGTGGTGCGGAGGAAGGGTGGGGCTGAGCTGGTTAGGCTCTCCATATGGGGTGCCAAGGTTCAAACCTGTGTCAGCCATGTGCAAGGCAGCACCTTACCCACTGTACTATCTCTTCAGCCCCAGGAGTTCTTAAAAAAAAAAAAAAAAAAAAAAAAGTCATTTTTATTTCTCGAGAGTCCAGAAAATCCTTTCTCAGATCCAAAGAACAGAATTTTAAACACCTCACTTGAAATCTTTCTAAAACAACTTCCTGCCTTTCACAGCTGAGTAGAGTCCCCACAAACATGCTTCCTGTCCGGGGCTTATATAAACGTGCGGTCTCCTAAACCAGTGCTGTGTCCTTCCTGGGGCTCGGAATAGATGCTCAATAAACTCTTTATTTGGTTGTTTATTTGTTTTGGTTTGGGGAGAACCCCAGGCTGTCCTCAGGACTTACACTGGACTCTTGCTTGAAAGGCATTTATACAAGCAATGCATGATTGACATACAGAACAAAATCGGAGGGGTAGAATCTCTACAAAGAGAAACCCTAGCGGCACAGTAATAACCAACCTGTAGGAGAAGGAGCACCAAGACTGTAGAATCTTTCAGATAGAGGGCAAAGACTATACAATGCTGTTGGAAACCAGGTTCTAGGACAGCACGGAAACAAAGCACACACAGAGTCCTGGAGTTTTCTGGCTAGTAGCAGCACTGGCAGAATCCTCTCTGTTTTCCACCAGGCAAGAGTGCCGCCAAGAGTCGGCTCTTCCTATCATTGTGAAGCAGAATTCACCAAGCGTTGGATTGTTCACCCACTAATAGGGAACGTGAGCTGGGATTAGACCGTCGTGAGACAGGTTAGTTTTACCCTACTGATGATGTGTTGTTGCCATGGTAATCCTGCTTAGTACGAGAGGAACCGCAGGTTCAGAAATTTGGTGTATGTGCTTGGCTGAGGGGGCCAATGGGGCGAAGCTACCATCTGTGAGATTATGACTGAACGCCTCTAAGTCAGAATCCCGCCCAGGCGGAACGATACTACAAGAGTATGCCACCCGCACGGCAAGCCTGGCAAGCTGCTTGTGCCATATATGATATGCCAAATACCAGTAACATTTATATTAGGTCATTCCCATGACCTAATATAATGGTTTGAGGCTCTTTATGTTCTGGAGCAAGCGGATGCCTTTGGGTTCTACTAGCATGAGACAGGACATATGGAGATATTACTGGTGCCCGCTCTAGCAAATAGATGATGAACGGGAAGATAGTGATAGTGATAGTGATTTGTCTTGGCTTTTTGGGACACACCTGGCGGTACTGAGGGCTCACTTCTGGCTCTTTGCTCAGGGGTCCCTCTGGATGGGGCTCAGGGGACCTTATGTAGTGCTGGGGGTCAAACTGGGGTGGGCTGCAAGAAAGCAAGTACCTTAACCCTTATACTATCTCTCCAGCCGAATATGAATTCTTATGGGAGAATTTCTGAGCTGAGAGATGGGAAAGCAGGTGGTAAGAAACAAGAAAACTCCCTGGTCTGGAGCCTGGGGTGCTGTGTGGTCTCCGAGTCTTCTCGTTCCTCCTGCCTAACCAGCTCAGCCCCACCCTTCCTCCGCACCATAGCCCAGTTGTAGGTAGGTTCACCCCTCCCATCTCAGTTCCTTTCTTGGCCATGCCAAACTCGATTGCTTCTAACCCCCCTCATCACTCCCTGGGAAACAAGATGTGAACAAAATTCAGCAGTTCAGGGAAAGCCATAGGGCACCATGATCCACAAAATTCTTACAGACTAGTCAACTGTCATTTGAAAGCCCAGAAAACTCACCGGCTCCATTCACTTTATATAATACAATGAATTCCAGATAAGAGATTCAACTTAGAAAAAACCCACAGAAATCAGAAAAGAAAACAATATGTGTGGTCAATTCTTTGTAGAGTGGGTAAGATCTTTCTTAGGCAAAAATTTAAAAACCCTGATAACATTTAATGACACACAAAGAGTCAAGCTCTGGACAACAAAAGCTCCATACAGAAGTAGGTTGGGGAAAATATTTGCAACAGATAGAACAAAGGGTTTGTATCCCTCTGACAATGGCTTTCAGAAGTCAGAATCAGATCAATGGCCAGTAAAAGCGAACAAAGGCCACCAGCAGATAATCCATAGAAGATCAATTTTCATGTGCTGATAAAGCGCTGGATGGTTGATGGACTTACCTTTGAGCTGTGACAAGCATCAAATAAGATATATCAGGATGGCAAACATCAGAAAAGCAGGGCGATCATTAGTGCTGACAAGATGTGAGTGTAGCAGTGGTTGTCCACGGTGGGGCAGCAGACAGGGGTCCGGCCACTCAGGGCAGCTGTGTTGGCATTTCCCAGACTCTGTGTTGCCAGGAGAAACTGGTCAAGCCTTCCAGGACAGCACTAAACAACACCCATAAAAGTTGGCATCCTCAAGCTCTTGGACCCTGCAGTTCCATGTGTAGAAATTCATCTTTTATAAGGGCAGACTTACAACCTGGGTTGTTTGTGAATTCTACAAACAATTCTACAGGCCATTGGATTGACACAGGTCAGAAAATCCCCTGATTTTCTCTCAGCTAGGCCACTCTGAACCACCACTTTTAGACATACAATTGCAAGATGCTCATACTCGAGTTTTGGTTCTACAGTGTTCCAACACCCATCCCTCCACCCGAACCCATCTCCCATCACCAATGTCCCCCTCTCCTCCCACCCTCCCACCCTCCCCCTCCCCCCCCCTCCCTCCCCCACCTCCCTCCCCCACACCCCAACTACTTGGTGGGTTCTGTATATCTTTTCTCTCCTCTCTATCTCTCCTTTCTACCTTTCCTACACATCATAGAATTCAGTACATTAAAGGACATAACTGTTTCCACTAGTTTGATGGACCGCGGCCGCTTGTGGCCTCATGGTCAGAGTCCGACAGTGAAAATGGCAGCTAATGTGGTAGGTGAGTCTCATCTGGCTGCTTCCTGGACCCCCAGAGGTGATGGGCCAACACCCAAAACCCATCTGTCCTCCTGGAGGCCTCATGGTCAGCTGAGCTAGGGGAGAGCCGAGTCCAGTTCCCCATGTCGGGGAATGGCCGCGGGGTCCCCGACAGTGTCAGGACAGAGGTTCTCTTCTACCTCCGAGGACGCGGGAGAACAGATGAAAACTCACGAGTCGGTGCAGTTCCAAAAAGGCTTTTAATAGTACAAAAGCTCTTCCACAGCACTCCAATATAATGAACAAACTCTAGCTCTGTTCGAACTTAGACCATACAAGAGAGCCTAAGTCTCCCACCAAAGAGAGAGGATCTCACCCGAGCTGAGTCTTACCTAAAAGAAGGAGCAAAAGGCCAAAGAGCAAAAAGCCAAAACAAAAGGCCGAGGAGCCAAAAGCTACAGGAGCCAAAAAGCTGAAAGCTAAAGGCCCAAAAGGTAAAGGTGAAGGGGCCTCAAGTCAGCCCCTTATATACACCAAAGTAATCCAATCGGGAGGGTCATGTCAACAAAGAACTCTAAACAGAGTGTAGTGCCACACCCTATTGCAGGTATAAACAAAGGTTATGCCAAGGTCTAATCCTTTCTACCAAGATTATCTCTTATGTAAAACACTGAAGAGAGAGAGAGAGAGAGGGTTGATATAAAGTAATACATCTTAATTTCATGAGCTTCATGTAATCTAGATGGTACCCACAAGGTCCTTATTATTATCTGCACCAGGGTGATTCTGAGTATCTTGTTCTCCTGTACTGAAAGGGTCACACTCGCCTGCTTAGAGCAAACTAGTGTGATCCTTCCTATAGTCTTCCTATAGTCTCAACGTTAGCCAGGGTGGTAGTCTCCTGATAAATTCTAACTGTCCCACGCTGGGTGCAGTGGGTATAAAGAGGAGCTGTGCCCAATCTAGAAAACAGAAGTCTTAGTAGATGTATAAGTCAGAAGTTATTCAATCAAGGTGACTTCTGTAAGTGCCACACCCTCTAGCAGTGTTTACATAGAAGAGAGGTCTCATTAGAATGAACCTTGACTTAAATAGATTAAGCTGGGAGTGGGCAAAACAACAAAACTTCCAGAATAGCTAAACCTGTCCTCCAACACCCCCAGCTGCGTTTGAGGCTCTGCATGCTATCTGAACCATCGACTCTTAAAAGCATTTATAATTCCTGGCTAATTTGACAGCTCTTTTTCCCTTTCCCTTTCCCTTCCCTCTCCTCCCAATATTTCTTGGAAAGCCCTTCTAACTTTGGCAAAGTCATTGACACCTCTAATCCTAGAAACTGGAAGGAGGACATGACAGGTTAAATCCCTCTCCCCAGCACAGTGATTGGTTCAGTGGTGGACATGTGACCTAAACTGGTCCAATCAAGACACACAAACAGAACTTTTCCTTTCCTGTTATGATGCAGATAGAATGTGGCATCTGAATAGCTCTAGCTCTTTCCACTGTGAGAAGGAACATGAATCTTTAGACAAACTCAATTTACAAAGCAGGACTATAACTTACAGAGCCAAGAAAGTCACAGAAAAATGGAACTACTGGATAAAGCCTCACCTGAATCCCACCAAGCTTGAACATTGTTCCTGCAGAAGGCAATAGAGAATTTCTACTGTCTAAGCTAACCTGAGAAGCTATGTTGACGAGCCTGTAGTGAAAACATTCCCCACAAACCTAGCCCCCTCCAGCCCCTTCCCACCATCCTCCAACAATCCTTTCCTTGTCTCATTGAGGTTCAATTTTGAAAACAAAGAGCTGTTAATTTTCCTTTCGGGAAAAAGACCTGATTTTCCTCACTCCAGGCTTATTGCTTTGGGGTGAGTGTGGGCTGGTGCGTTGAAGGAGGCAGAAAAACAGAAAATCATCACCGCAACCTCTAGCAAGGCGAGCAAATAAGATAACAGTGTCATGGAATTCTCCTGACGTGTTTGTTTCAGTTAAAAATTAGAAACTTAAATGCTGGAAAGTAGGCTAATCATCACTCTCAATCCACTCGTATTGAGTTTCCTTTCCAAATTTTAAGTTTGAGTTTCCTTTCCAAATTCCAAATGGAGGAAGGGATGGGGAGATAACACAGGGAAGAGGCCCTGGCCTTTCATGCTGTGCACGCAGGTTAGAACCCTGAGCCCTGGGGCAGGAGCGATAGTCCAGTGGGAAGGGCATTTGCCTTGCACGCGGCCGGCCCGTGCAGGCCTGGGTTCTATCCCCCGGCATCCCATATGCTCCCCTGAGCACCACTAGGAGTAATTCCTGAGTGCAGAGCCAGGAGAAACCCTGAGCGTTGCCGGGTGTGAGCCCACCCCCAACAAAAAGAACCCTGAGCACTGCCAGGATTCATCTGTGAGCACAGAGCCAGAGTAAGGCGTGACCGTCTCCCTCCACCCGCTTCATCTAACAAAAAGTATGGAGAGGCCAGAGAGATAGTACAGGGGGTAAGGCCCTGACTCTGTGTGATGCTGATTCCGATTCAGTCCCTGGACCTGCATATGGTCCCCTGAGCACCACCAGCGTGACCCCTGAACACAGAGTCAGGAGTTAGGCCTGAGCACAATTTTTTTTAATAAAATGAAGGAAAAGCTCCATGTACTGTCATGAAAGGTGCCAGTATATATCTCATTTCGTAGTGAACAAGCCTAGTTGAAGAACAGAAATGTATAGTGGAACCTCACTTTTTTTTTTGAGCCTATGATTTAGGTACGTGGTTCAATCCAATAGGAAAACTTCAGTGGGTACAGTACTTTATATAACTTCCGAACATTTCTATCTCTGGAGGCTAGAATTCTGAAGAATTTGCATTTCCTATTTTTTAATTTCATTATTGAATTTTTGTGGTGTAATAAAAAGTCATTTTTTTTAAAAGTAAGTTCTAATAGTCCTGGTCTCAGTCCTGGGAAAGTCCCGATTTCCCTCACTCTTACTGACTCTCTGTTTCCTTCTGTGTTGCTAACTGGAACCCGCAGGAGAGTTGCCATTGTCTGTGCAATTCACTGACCCCCTCTGCCAAGAAGCTCTGGGGTCTGGCCAGTTCGCAAGACATCTCCAGGAAGGACATCTCCTCCTGTCAGCACGATGTGCTTGACTATCTTTACCCTGGGCCGTGGTGCCGCCAAGATAGTGGCAGGGGCCGATCTCCGGGGCCCTGGATGGTCCCCTGTCCTGTTTTGTTGGTGGAAGATACTGGGTTGGAGCATAGGCTGAGTAACGACCCCAAAGATATCAGATGCCTTGGAAGCCACCCAGGCTATGTTACATGGGGGAGAAAGGGCCTTCGCAGATGTAAGATTAAGAATCTCCAGACTGGGAGATGCTTTTGGATGATCCAGGCAGCCCTAAGTGGCATCACAAGTGTCTTTACAAGAGAGAAGCTCGAGGGTTTGACATAAACCAAACGGGAAGGCAGAGAGAACAGGGAGCAGGAGATGGAGGGAGGGGTTGCGACCATGACCATGAGCCGAGGGAAGTGGGCAGCCAGGGTCTCCATCAGGAAACCAGAGAGTCTCCCTACAGGTTCTGGGGGAGCAGCGTGCCCTGACATCTTGACCTGGGCCCAGTGATATTGATTCTGCACGCCTGACCTCCGTGCCGTGAGAGAATAAATATCTGGTAAGACGCACTGAGCCCATGACACTTAGCGACGGCAGCCGCAGGAGAACAAGGCGGCCTTGGAAAGGGAGGCCTTCTGTCGCTGAGCAGAATGCTGTCCCTTGTCAACAGCTCAGACTGCAAAGAGAAACAGAGGCTTGCTTCGCTAGGCGCCCTGAGAAGGCTTCGGAGACAATAGTGAGCTCTGGCACTTGTAAAGGGGTCTGGGGGAAGGGAAGGATGTCTTGGAGTCCCTCCCTGGCCCTCCTAGCAGCACCCCAGCCGTTGCTTAGCAACTCTAGAAGCATGACAAGGCGCCCCACTGTGCCCTGGTTTCTCCCTGAGAGGGAAGCCATGCATTATTAGAGAGCGGGCTAGTTAAGAAAATTGCCACCAAGCTTTCACTGGAAATAACTTCCCAGGTTCTAAAAGTGGAAGTCTGCCCAGCAGCAGCAGTTTGCGTTCCCACAAGCGTAACAGTTCTCAGTCCCTCGTGCTCTGTAGGTTTGTGGCTGGCCCAAGAGAGAACTATTATTAATGCAATTTCCACTTGCTGTCACCCCTGGGTGAGCCACCCGCCCATGGAGGGTGACAGGTCCTGTGTGACCAGCCTCTGTCCCTTCTGCCCTGGAGCATCCCACAGGCTTCAGGGACTTCTTTGCTCTGATGCTTGGGTCAGAAAATAAATGAGTAATAATAGTTATAATAGGGAAGGAGGTAGAAATATTTATGTGTCTTTTACCATGTGCCAGGCACCCTCCTAAGCATTTTCCGTATTTCTCATCCTGCGTTGTTTTTGGTTTGCTCCTTGTATTTTGTTTCTTTGTCCCAGGGGCTGTGCTCTGGACTTACTCCTGGCTCTGTTCAGGGATCACTTCTGGTAGTGCTCAGAGGACCTCTGTGGCACTGGGGATCCAACAAGGGTCATCTATATGGAAAAGCACAAAGGCTTAAGACACCTGTACTGTCTCTCTAGGCTGGCACTATACTCCTATAAGCTTGTCCTTATCGTCTTTCTCTTTGTGTGTGTGTGGGGGCGGAGGCACACACCTGGTGATGCTCCTGGCTCTGCACTCAGGAATCACCCCTAGTGGTACTCAGGGGACCATATGGGATGCTGGAGATGGAATCCGGGTAGGCCACATACAAGGCAAACACTGTATCTTGTCCTTATTTTGACAAATGAGAAAACAAAGGCACAGAGAGGTTCAGAAGCTGCCCAGAATCATGTAGGGAACAGGCTGTTGAGGGTTTGCGCTTTCACCTCGCACCATCTGGCAGCGGTGGGGACAGGAAACTGCTGGAGGTTAGTGGCCAGGCCTGTCTCGTATGGCACGCGAGCTGTCTTGGGCAGTGAGCTCAGCTGGGGCTGGGCTTCTCCCCGACAGCTGGGTCCTTCCCCTTTGCTACCAGAAGACTCTCCTGCCCCTGCTTGGCTTCGTCAGGCCTCTGACTGAGAACAGGGTAATGATGGGATCTCTCCAGTTCAGGACAGGCCTCCAATTGAGTGCCCAGGAGAAACCAGTGCCAAGTCCTCAGGCCAGACCATGGGGAAGATATACCTGCTGCCATCTGCATTGTTGGATAGCTGAGACCATGTGTCAGGAGCATCCGTGTGGGGCTGGTTGGCTGATTGAGATGAACAGAGTTGGGCTGGGCAGGAAGGGCCCGTCCCTCTCATCCTTACT
The DNA here is from genome assembly GCA_021461705.1 of Cryptotis parvus. Classification (NCBI taxonomy): domain Eukaryota; kingdom Metazoa; phylum Chordata; class Mammalia; order Eulipotyphla; family Soricidae; genus Cryptotis; species Cryptotis parvus. Next base: position 157,208 of record JAJIBD010004813.1, on the reverse strand, counting down.
CCTCCAGTTAGAGCTGGTGTGCTTCTGTCTGTATCCAACTTCCCCCAAACCCAGGGCTTAGATGCACTTTGATCTGTGAAAGCCCTCAGTAAACTCATAATTGCTCTACAAATCCAAGCCACTTCCCCCCCCCCCCCGCCCCAGAGAGACAGCAAGCCCTGAACGAGCTCCAACCCTTAGTTTCTTCCACTTCTACCATCTCTGATCTCTCCCCAAGCGGTTCTTACACCAGTGCGTGGGGCTTAGAGCAATCCTCACTTTCTGGGGGCCCCAGGAGACTCAGAGGCAGTGCCCAGAGTTGTCTCTTGCAAGCTTGGGACTATAGGTTCAAGTCCCAATCTGGTCTCCAGCACCACTACATGTGAGCTAATAACTCTGAGCAAACATTTTTATATGTGACTCAGCAGGGAGCTGGAGAGATAGTCAGTTAAAGGTGCTTTCTTTGCATGCAGTCAATCCTGCTTTTATCCTCAGCACCACAAAGGGTCTTCCAGCCACTGCCAGAGTGCTCCCTGAGCAATGTCAGCTGGGCCCTTCCTCCAGTGATACTCAGCTCCTGAGGGAGTCGTAAGGAGCTTGGCGAGTGTATTGTAAGTCTGTGCTCACATGCTGGGAGTCTAAAGGCCTGGGGTTCCAGCATGGTTCCAGCAGCTATGCTGCAGGTGATCCTGGCAACACCACCCATGGCTGGCATGTGAGAACCATGGGGTGAACACTGCCTTGGAAAGGAATGAGTGCCAGGGCCAGGGAAGGTGGCCTCTGTGGCTAGTAAGAGAACACTGCAGAGACCCCTGTGCACTGAAGCCATAATCAACAATCTCCACAACCCTGCTTGCTCCCTCCCCCCATCGGTGGGTCCAGTGCCAGACCAGAGCTAAGGGCATGCAAAAACTGGGGAGCCCCACCACCAGCCATATGCAAGCACCACAGCCTGGGTGTACAACCCCCTTCCCCATTACTGCAATGACAAGAACAGCATCAACAATCACAGTGCAGAGATGGGGGAGGAAATTAAAGGATTTAATAAAAATTGCACTTTTGGGGCAGAAGTGATAGCACAGCTAAGAAGGCATTTGCCCTGCACATGGCTGACCCAGGTTGAATCCCTGGAATCCCATATGGCCCCCTGAGCAATGCCAGGAATTCCTGAGTGCAGAGCCAGGAGTAACCCCCTGAGCATTGCTGGGTATAACCAAAAAGCTAACTAGCTAGTTAGCTTCCTGCCCAGCCCAGCTCTGTTCATCTCAACCAGCCAACCAGCTAGCTAGCTAGCTCACTAACTAACTAACTGACTGACTGACTGACTGACTGACTGACTGATTGACTAAGTAAGTAACTAAGTAACTAGACAAATAGATAAATAGACAGATAACAAATGAACGAATGAATGAATGAATGATGCACCCTTCCAAAATGAAAGAATAGGAGGCCTGGAGAGCTAGTACAGCAGGTAGAACACTTGTTTGCAAGTGGCCAATCTAGATTGGATCCCCAGTACCCCAATGGGTCTCCCAGGTCTGCCAGGGTAATTGATGCCTGAGTGCAGAGTCAGGAGTAACTGAACAATGCGGGTGTTGCCAAAACAAACAAACAAATAATGAATGAATGAAGAGATGGATGGATGGATGGATGGATGGATGGATAGGATGGATGGTGGTTCTCAGGACTCCACTCAGGGAACAGCCCTGGGGAGGGCACCAAATGCCAGAGATCAAACTTATATTAGTTGATGCAAGGTGAACACCCTACTTGCTGTTCTAACTCTCCAGTCCCCAATAAAAGATTAAATTGAAAAAAATCAGTGACTCATCAGGGGTCATAGATGTAGCACCCTGGCTCTGACTCAAGCCCTAAACCATGAGACCTTAAGGTCCCCAGGACGTGGTTGGATGTGGCCCCTCAAAGAACCCCTATAGGCCAAGGCTGTGCCTGTCTCAAGATAGCAGTGCACAGGAGAAAAGCCCTGGGGGCCTGGCTGCTGTGTATAGCCTGGGGGTGCTGGGGGTCTCTGGGAGATAAGAAAAAGGAGGCCAGGTACTCAGGCAGGAGAGGACAGTTCATTCACAACAGCCCCTGACCTTGAGCCCCCCCCCCACCGCCCCACACACACACACCGCGTATAATTTAGCACAGCTGCCTCAGACACATTTGTAATCTGTCAGCCGATGATGAGTCGGTCCTCAGAGAATCTGGACCCAAGGGTTTGGGGTGGGGCGAAGCTGGGGTGGGGCAGGACAGAGGTTTGGCAGAGACCCCATTGTTCCATGTATGGGTGTGTGTAAGGGAGTGGGGAGTTGATTCAGCCCCTTCCTCCTTCCTTCCTCCTCCCTCACCCCCACGCAGATCCCCACCCTCAAGCTTAGAGCTCCCAGTCCAGCCCCCTATGGGGCCAATTGCCTCCTTTCTTCTGTCTGGAGTCCTTAAGGCTTTCTTCCCCCCCCCACCCCGTGAGGGGGTCAGTGCTGCTGCTGGGCACTGGAGGAGGCTGAGAGTCTGTGGACCCTAGCAGTCCCCCAGAAGTGTGAGTGCGTTGTGAAAGGTTGGATTCTCCCTGGCTGCCTTTTGGGTCAAGGACCCCCAGTATCTTGGCTCCTCTGATCCACCCAGCACTGTCCCCACTGCCTGACCCTACTCTGGCTCTTTGGGCAGGGCTGAGCCTTAGATTCCAGTCCTGAGCACAGGCTGCCCCCCTCATCCCTCACCAGAGTACAGGCTGCCTCCCTCTCCTCTGTGTCTTTACTGGGGACAACAGTGTCCCCACGGTGGGGGACCGAGAGGGCACCGAGAGGGGTGCACCTCCCCATGGAGAGGCTGCCCAGCTGGTTGGGGAAGCAGGTTATCAGCTATCACTGCTCAGGCATGCACCCTGTATCCATGCCTCCCCATCCTGGGTCCATCCCCAAAGGGGCGTTGTCCAAGATACACTCCAATACCCACTCGGAGTCGCTGCGGACTGGAGAGTGCAAGGGTTAGAGCACACGCCTGGCCTGCAGTAGACCCCAGTTGTGGTCACCTGCTGTCCTGGAGGGGCCCAGAACCCAGGGAGGCTGGGTAATTCCCAGCCCCATAGGCCTCTGTGCACCCGGTCCTCGGCCTTCTTAAGAGACCAGTTGAAGAACCCCAGGATCTCCCTGCCACCCCACTCTGCAAAAAAAAAAAAAAAAAAAAAGTCTGGAGAAGTACGTTCTCCCCATGGGCCAGCCAGCGGCTCTGAGGAAACGCTGGAAGAGCAGGGGATACTCATGGTAGAGTGCCTGGTGGCAGCCAGCTCTCAGGAATGCAGGCAATGGGGAAGGGGGACGGGCCTCAGGGACCCTGGAGAGGGTGGGCAGGGAGGGACAGGAGGACCCTGGTCAGTCAGTAGAGGCCCTGTGTGGAGGACGTAGGCCACAGGCTGTTGCTCCTGTCTCTGGGGCTGACCAAGAGCTGGGCTCACCTTGTGCTGTCTGGGCCCAGAGACTGATGTAGTTCCCTGAGCCAAGCACAGAGACGTGAGGTCACCCTTGCAGCACATGGAGGTAGGGGACAGAGCTGCTCCCTGCAGGGTGGTTCTTGGGGCAGGGAGGCTGCACAAGCCTTTAGCGGGGGTGTCCAGGCTGAACACTGACGGCACTGTGGTTGGTCCAGCTGGCACATGAAGCCAGGAAAGGCTCCAGCAGGGCCAGAGATAGCCACGAACCAGAATGACTGACCCAGAGTTCTGGTTCTTAATTGCTCCCCACATTTCTACATTTCTAGGTATTATCTCTCCCTTTTTGTGGGGCATTCCTGGCTCTGCACATGCTTACTCCTGACTGTGCTCAGGGATCACCCCTAGAGGGGGCTCAGGAAACCCTACAGGGTGTTAAGGATCGGACTCAGGTCAGCTGCATACAAGGCAAGTGCCCTACCCACTGTGCTATAGCTCTCGCCTATTCTCCCCTCTTGGCCCTAGAGCAAACATATTATATTGTTTTCCCCCCACCCAGGAGTGTTTGGGGAGCCAGGGTCTGTGTCCTCTACACTCCTCCGGGGCCTCAGGCCTGCCCTTAAAGGCAAGTGGGGCGAGAGGAGGCGGTGTTTGGGTCAAGCCTTGGTGGGCATGTAGACCTCTACCCTAAGTCAGCAAGGAACCCTCAGCTTAAGGACCCACCACCAATGAATGCAGCAGTATTTGGGGCCCAGCGGCCAAGAGCGCCTGTAGCCACCTTGCAGACTTCTTTTCTTGGAGGAGGTGAAATCCTTAGGGCCTCTGGGTCAACTGGGCACTCAGCCATGAGGCCTTGTCCTTAGCCTCATCCCTGACCCTTACAGCTAGGGGCCCTGCAGTCCTGCTGAGCTCCCCAAACTTCTGACTTGGGGTGGTTTGAGACAAGCCCCTCAGGGGGGCAGGGGTGGGAGGAAAGGATGACCCTTTCTGGAAGGCCTGGGAGGGGCCCGTGGAGCCTCTGAGGGTGTGAGGGCTAAGAGGAGTGAGGGGACAATCACTGCAGGGCTATGAATTGGCGGGACAAAGGCGGAGAAAAGATGGGTGACTTGGGAGGGAAAGGGAAGTGAGGGGAAGGGGTGGGCCACAGTCTGGTGGTCAGCCATGGGGTTCTGACCAACATGTACAGGTGTTGGGCAGCAGGGCCTGGCCTTAGCTGGAGGGTGAGCATCTCTACGTGCTTGGGGAGAAGCTCTGTCTGTAGGCATGATATGGAGGATCTGGCCCCTGTGCCATGGAGTCCACACACCTGGGAGAGGGACGCTGGAGTAAATGCCCTGAGCAGAGAGACCTGTGGAGCCAGAGCCTGGGACTCAGCCCCTGGGCCTGTGGTCCTTGTCCCCTGGGCCAGAGCAGGGCAGCCTGGCTGGAGACCCGGCAGGCACAAAGAGATGTGGCCTCTGCAGGTGCTTTGGAGGGGACAGTTGGTGAAAGTGAGTTAGGGGCTGTGCCCTGCGCCAGCGGGAGCCTCCTTGGGCTGGGGGCACAGATTCAAGGCAGGTCTGTGATAGGACAGGGGACTTTCCTGGGGCAGCTGGGCATGACAAGCCCAGGTCAACCTCGGTTCTGCAATAGAAGACCTGGAGGTATCCAGGGACCATCAGGGTCGTACCTGGTAGGGGCTCAAGGCTGTGGGGTGTTGGCAACAAAGCCGTGTGCCTGGCCCCTGAGATCTTTATTTTTGTCAGGTGGCCCTGGTCAGTTCCTCTGGGGCCAGTCACACCATGCTTATCCCCTCCCCTTGGGCCCCAGTTTTCAGAGGCACCCCCAAGGCAGGACTGGAAGTTTGAGCTCTCATTCTCCTCTTGGTGAAGTTCCCTGGGGGCATGCCAGACAGACTGGAAGCCAGACAGGCTGAGGGTCCCACGTGGGAGTGGGCTGGCTCCAAGAAGGCAGCAGGAGACGGCTGGCGCCATTGTCTTCCCCAGATGCGGGGCCCTAGGGACAGCGTGAGTCACTGGCTGGGCTGGGCTGCTCCCTGGGTCCCATGTGAGGGATGAGGGAGGGCCTGGGGTGGCTGCTTAAGGGGGCCAGGAGAAGGGGCAGGCACTGGGGGGAGGAGGAAGGTGCTTCTCGGGTGGTCCACACACAGTGAAAGCGAACAGGGCAGGAAGAATGACCCCATGAGCCGGCCTTCCGTGGGTGAAGCAATGAGCGGGTGGGGCTGAGGGTTGGCTGAGTAATGTCCTCCCGGGACAGGCCGGAGAGGAGGAGGCTGTGACCCTCAGACAGCTCGGTGACCTGTGAGGCCCCGCTCCCTCCTCGCCTCCTTTCTTATGCGCCCCCAAAGGACAGGCTGCCTCCCTGCACCTCTTCTCCACCCAACGTCCGACACACACTCCTTGCCGAAGCAGAACCCAACGTCTTTCATGTTCACATTCACTCTTCCGCAGTGGCGGAGAGGAAGGGCCTTGCTCCTAGGCCCCACACAGTCCTCAGCATACACCCCGCTCACACCCCACATGCACACACGCACTCATGTGCATACCCACACTCATGTACCCATACAGCACCCCTCTGACACATAACACTCACATCACACACACACACACCTACACACATACGCACACTCACACACGGTTCATTCAGAAACCCCAGGGCAGAGCTGTGTGAATGGGGTGATGGGGTGTGTCTGAGCACGGCAGGGCGAGCACTCAGGGCGCGTGATGAGGGTTTGATGCAGAGAGCTGTGGGAACAGGCAGGTGCGCCCCAGGACTGGGTGGCAGCCACGGGGGCAGCTGTCAGGACATGAGTCAGCAGAAGGACTGACTGGATTAGGGGACACCCGGGTGACGAGGAAGGAGCCACTGGAGAGCATGGATTCGGGGTTCTGCCCCTAACAGCTGTCAAGCAGCCCTGAGCCTCAGTTTCCCCTCTGCATGAGGTGCGCACAGAGATTCTGGGGTTTCTGTGAGGAGAACTTGTGTCGTGCAGATTTTCATGAGCTCTGCAACCTGGGCACCCCTGCGAGGGCAGCCAGCGGCGGCTGCATCGATGTTCTGCCTTGCTTACTGGGGAATGGAGAGAGCCTGGCCTAGGCCAGGTGAGTGTGAGCAAGCGCTGATAGTTTCCACCTATACCATCCCCTTGTGGCTCTCTGAGTTTGAGGAACATGGAAATGCAGGTGAGGGAGGCTCGGGTTGGTGACACCGCAGCCCAGGAGGATGTAGACAGGGACTGAGGAAAGAGAAAAGTAGGTTCTCCCCTTCCCTCTGCTTCTGGCTGTCTCTCTGCGTTTCTGTCTTTGTCTGTCCCCGCCTCTCTTTCCCCATCTCAGAACCCTCAGCTTAGGGTCTCTTGAGGAGCGAGGCCTGAGGGGTGAGGTTAGGACCCTCTAGCTTCAAGTGCCTTTGTGGCCCTCACCGGCTGACCTGACCCATCCATGCTGGGAGTAGATTCGGCTCCCCTGGCCTCTAGGGGGCCTTGGCTGGACTTGGGCAGAAACAGTGATCTGTGACTCAGCATTTCTTCAGCTGGAGGGCGAGGCCTCGGCTGGCCATCCAGCTCAGTTCCCCACAGGGTGGGTTTCACTTGGGGTTGGGCCGCTGACCCCAGGCTGGCTCTCACACCCTCCCGATACCTTCATCTCCAGCAACGATGACCTGTGTGGTGGCCTCTAGCTGCCAGGACAGGATGGTGCCCAGTGACTCAGTCTGGCCCTAAAGCCTTGGCCTGAGAAGGTGTCTCAGGCTCTGTGGGATGAGTTCCGGCCACTAGCTGGGATTTCCTGTGGCAGCAAACGACCCTCTCTGGGGTGGGGGTGGAGCTGGGGGGGTGCCTGTCTGCCCAAACACTTTTCCCTCCTCCCCCACCACACCCTGCTTCTCCTCAGGTTCCCCTTCAGTTTGGTCCCCCAAAGTTTTCTCCTCAGGAGCTCCGCAGTGGCCTGGCGTGTGCTCGCTGACTTCTGCTTCTGCTCACGCACTGTTCCCTTCCCCCAAGTTCCTCACACGGGCCGGGACAGAGGAAACTAGGCCCCAGAAGCCTGAATCTGTAGACTCCACCAGAGCTGTTGGTGATACCCGACTACTCTCGTCAGCCAGGTGCAGAGCCTGGGTCTAAGCTACAGGGTCCAGGTGCTGGGGTGTGGGGAGAAAGGGCTTCCTTTTGGCCAGGTAACCATAATTCTGGCTCTGGCTTGTTGCCCTGGATGGATTCCTTTTTGTTGTTTTCGTTTTGGGGACAACATCCAGCAGTTCTCAGGGTTCACTCCTGGTTCCTAGCTCTGAGAATATCTTAGATAGTTATAAAAAACTAAACCTCCTAGGGCACTTACCATACTGCTAAACAATTCCTTGCTGACTGGTGATCCTATTATTCCCTCTATTTTGTAGAAATGTGAAAATTAAGCACAGAGAGGGTGAATGACCGACTAAAGGTCGCACAGCTAGTCAGCCTGGTTTCCCTCTCCAGAATGGACACTGAGTCCTTAATTGCACGTACACAATGCTTCATCCCTATCTACCCATAAGGATGTTGTGGAGACAAAAAGGGCCAAAGGTGCAAACGTTCTTGATAAACTAGAAACGCTTCCATAAACATTAATGCAATTGCCAAGTGCTCTGGAAATAGCTAACTTGTGGAGACAGAGATAGAGCAGAAAATGAAAGTATTCTGTGAAAATGAAATCACACTTTTCCTTCTTCTTTTTCTCCTTTTTCCAGAGAGAAACAAGTAAGAACAGAATTATGTGATGTTCAGTGTTCATCTCAGTTTGCCATTTTTTGGATTGGGGGTGGGGACTCACGTGGCCATGCCCAGGACTTAGTGCTGACTCTGTGTGCAGGAATTACTCCCAGTTGGGCTCAGGAGACCATGTGAGGTGACAGGGATTGAACCCAGATGGGCCGTGTGCAAGGCAAGTGCCCTGCCTGCTGTCCTATGGTCTCGCCCCTTGTCCCTGTTATTTTTTGTGGTGAGTTTCCTCACCCAGTCCAATCACCTCTTGTTCTGAGCTGTATCTTGGCTAGGGCCTGTCCTGACAATTCTCTAAGGTCTTACCCACAGCCAAGCCTTGACACATCACCCCTTGGTCTGTGTATGCTTCCTAGCCCCGCTTCCGCTGTTCTCATCTCTTATCCATCCTTCCCTTAACTCCAAAATGCGGAGTGGCACGCAGTGTTCCCCAAAGGGCCTCAGGGATTGGCAATGCGATAAGACAGGACATTGAAATAGCAAATATGATAACAGGAAAGGAATGGACCAGCCCTCCACTGTCCACTGATAATAAAATTGCACCCTTCGAGGGGCCAGAGCCATGGTACAGAAGTCAGAGCAGGTAGGGTGCTTGTCTTATACGTGATTGACCTGGCTTTCATTGCCAGCACCCAAAACGGTCCCCAGGAGTGATCCCTGAGCACCCTGAGCTAGGAGGTAAGTCCTGAGCACTGCTGGGTGTGACCCCAAAGCAAACAAAATAATTGCACCCCTGGAAAACTGGAAACAGTTCTCAGAAAAGCAAACATTTTAGGCAACTGAAAAGTAGCAGCTGACACGTGTGTTGCCTGTGCCCTGCCCAGACCCTAAGAGCCCAAACTCGGGGCCTGGAACCGAAACTGTCTTCATTATTGTGGACAAGGAAAAGAGGCTGAGAAATGTTTGTGGCTTGTTCTAGCCCAGCCCAGATCTGGCTCCTGGGTTTGCTCTTCTCAGTTCTCTGCGTGCCTGTAGCTCCTCCTAACCCGCAGCTACAAGAGGGAGCAATCCAGTCAGATATGAGAACAGCCGCCTCCAGCCTCGCTGCCTCCGTGGTGGCTGCGTCTCTCAGAAGCTCTGCTTATGGCCAGTGCCCCAAGTGACTTCTCAGTGGACAGTCGCCAATATCTGGCGCTCAGGTCACTGGACTCAGGACCCCGGCTCTGCTCCGTCTCAGCCCTTCTTGGAGAAAACACAGGTGCCCTGTTCTGAGCTGCCTCTGCTTGGCACAGTCGGAAACGCCTCAATCCTCAGCTGCTTCACGTGTATGAAGCTCTGGGTTCCGTGACAACCCTCACACCCTGTATTCCAGACAAATCTTTCCTGCTTCAGGAGAGGTCTTTGATCCTAAAGGCCCATCTGGAGAGTCCCTCCTGACCAAAAGGACAGAGTACCAGACTCTCATGAGCAACGCTCCACAAAAGGCCATAAGGCCATACCCTCGTGAGCATTGCTTCCTCTACCCTTTGCTTTGTCGTTGTTGCAGTGACAGGGGCTTGTGACACTTTAGTTGTGATGCTTGTACAGCCTTGGTTGTGGCACTCACACACCTGTGGTCCTGGCGTGCACGTTGTGGTGATGTTTCCGTCAGACCACGCCCCTGACGTGGCGGTGCAGAAGCGCATTGGCAATGGCGCATGGTTCACCCTCTTCGGGCCGGAGTCGGGCTCCTGCTCACAGCCCCACTCTCCAGGCTCTACCACACCTCTCTGCTTATCAGAGGCCTCTCCTGCTGCTGTGCCCACCAGGCCCCCCAGAGTGCAGCAGGGGCCTCCCCACATCGGCAGGACCCAGGGAGGGCCCACGCCCCCAGCCGGATTTCTGAGAGCTGCTCAGGTGCTCCTCCCTCCAAAACCCATCCTGTTTGGCCCCACGGTAACCTGAGGGAGAAGGCGTGCTGGGCTCACTCATTCTTCATGGACCAGGTTCTCATATCCTGGGCACCAGCCTGGCTGGGCTAGCGGCAAGACCAGTTCTCATCACGGCACGTGGGCTGCCGGGTCCCTGTTCCCTTGCAGGGATCTCATCTGACAGAGATGAGGAGCATCAGACAGCCACAGCAAGGCCATGGGGACATTCCACAGGATGAGGACGTCTTCCGCAGTAGCGTGGGACACTGGGCCAGTGTTGGGGTTGGGGGTGACTTCTTCTGGGGTGTCTGGAGCAGCACCAGCAGGGGACTCTGAGAGCCCCATCAGACTGAGCTAATGGTGAGACCCCTGAGTCCTGTGAGCCCCACAAGGTTGCCTGCTGCTGCCCTGAGAGAGGAGACCTGGGACTTTCCCAGCCCAGAGCCTTTGCCAGCCCCGAGGACTGAGGCTGAACCCACACATCCTCTCCCTTTGCGCCAAGTGGAGTGCCCAGATGCAGATGGCCTACAGCAGAAGGAGGGACTGAGGGGGTCAGCCTGTCCCCTGAGGGCAGTGACTGGGGACAGGCTCTTAGCCAGCAGTTTCCCTGATCTCTCGCCATCCAGGGGCGGGGCACTAGGGTCACCATGGACAGCCTCTGTCCACATCCTCTGACCCCTTCTGCCTCTCACTATCCCCATTGTATGGAGGCATGGAGGCTGCGGCTTGGCAGAGCCTGGGCTCTGTCTGTCCATCCAAGGGCACTGCTGCCAGAGCCGGGGAGAGCCCAGGCAACTCGCCTAGGTGGGAGACTCCAGCTCCTCGTCTCCAGGATCCCACCTCTTGCGCCCCACTGCACACTCCATATGACAGGCTGGTCCCCTCAGCCTCTGGTTCTTCCCCCAATGACACCTGCTTTTACTGCATCCTGGTTCACTCAGAGGCACAGTGGACACCATGGAAGGTGCTGGGAAGGCAAACACCACGCAGGGAAGACGAGGTTCCCCGAATCCCTGCACCTCTCACTAAACAAAGGACAAGCCCTTAGGAGAAAGAGCCAGAACAGTAGCTGATGTAGTGTGGGTCTCCATTCAAATTTGCATGGGTAAAAGCAAGCTTAAAAGCCAGCCTGCCTGGGCTGGCAGAAATTCTAACAAAACTCTTAGGTTGCTGCAAAGGGGTTTCCCTGCAGGAATTGGAGTCTGAGCTCCAGACGGTACATTTTTTATGAGCGCAAAGTCTTTGTTGAGGGACAAGGCCTTGTCTGCCTGGGATAGAAAATCCCCGAGGTTCCCTTATTCTTAGAACACCCCTGAACTCTCACAGTCTGTCTCCTGAGGTTGAAAGTCAGGCAGAAAGATGAAGACCATCCCCTGCCGAGGTGGAGCCCTCCAGAGTTTAGAGATGGAGCCAGGAGGCAGCTTTCAGAGCAGGAAGACCTGCTTTCAGGACAGCGGGGGACTCCAACAGCCAGCATGGATGAAACTGGAACTGCGCAGAAGGTTCTCACTTGGTTCTGCAGACCTGATCCCATAGACCTAAGCACAAACAGACAGAAGTGCAGGGCAGGGCTGTGGGCTGCAGGCTGCATGCAGAAAGCCCAGTTCGTGGTCCGAGAACTGACTGGCTCACACAGCCGTGATCACGGGGCTCTGAAGCAGCAGGATGAGGGTCTCCCTTACCGTGATTAGGTCTAGAGCCTCAACTCTGTCTTCCTGGGGGTGCCAATGAGCAGAAATTTGAAAACTCTTATGTTTGAAATAGTAGTTTTTAAAAATGCAACAAGGGCTAAGGATTTTCACTTTGTTGCACAAAGATCTCTAGAACATTCTCCACTTGCAAAACTGGGATCCCTCACCTGGGGAGTAATAAGTCCCCACTGCAGCCAGAGAGAAAAAGATAGAGAAAGAGAAAAGAATGTGGAGAGAGAGAATGAGAGAGGGGGCACAGATGTTAAAGCACTTGCCTTGCACACGGCCAACCTAAGTTTGATCCCTGACACCACATAAATTCCCGGAAACACCCCCAGGTGTCACTTCTGAGCACAGCACCAGGAATAGCCCAGGCCACCCCCGCTCCACACCCCTCTGTGTTGGGTAACGCTCGGGGGTTTCACACAGGGTAACTAGACAGTATTTGACTTTTGGGGACTGGCATATTTCTAAGCAAAAGGTTTGGGGTTTCATCCATGCTGAAGCACATAGGAGAATTTCCTAATTTTTTAAAAAGGTGGGATAGCATTCTATTCCACGGACTGCAATATCTATCAATTGCTATAGGGGCCTACAGGAGACCACTCCCAGTGACTCTCTTCTTGATGCTGCTGCTGTTGGGGCCATGCCATGCACTGACCCTGCACCTCCCAGGCTTGGGTTCCAGAAGCTCAGCTCTCTCCCTTCACCAGTACTCTCCAGACACTGGGCTTGCTTCCCTGCTTGACTGTTGGGAATAAGGTCTCCATGAATGTGGGGGCGAGTGGTGCCTGATAGGGAGAAGTGAGTGTCTGTATGCACTTAAGCACAGGGGTGATGGGTACCTGGGTGAGGTGGGCACCCCTCCTCCAGGTACACCCAGATATGACCTGCATATGGGATCCACACACAGAGAACTAATGCTCTCAGGGGCAAGTTCTCAGCAAATCACTCTGCCCTTGGCAGCTTTTTGTCAAGTTAGTAGAGGGCCCAATGAAAAGTCTTTGACATTGGGGTGGATGTTCCACTGAGCTCCAATAGTGTGTCTGTTTCATAAATTCCCTTATTTCAGGACTTGAAGCCCTTTCTATGACTCCCTATTCTGAAACTGTTCATCAGCTCCTCCACAAGAGGCTCTATTGTTTCACTCTCAGTGGAGGTGGATGTCAGGAAGGGTTTCACCCAGGAACAAACACAAACACAGTGTGTAGCTCAGTCTGGGCATGCTGGCAGAGATCACTGTATCACTGTCTTCCGGTCATCATCGATTGGCTCGAGCGGGCCCCAATAACATCTCCATACGTCCTGTCTCATGCTAGTAGAGCCCAAGGGCATCTGCTTGCTCCAGGAACATAAAGAGCCTCAAACCATTCCATCAGGTCATGGAATGAGGTCCATAATTGCTACTGGTATTTGGCATATCAAATACAACACGGGTAGCTTGCCAGGCTCTGCCGCGTGGGTGGGATACTCTTGTAGTCACCTCTAAATCCAGCATTTATTGATGCTGCCCCGTAAAACGGATTTAACAAAACCATTTAAAAAAGAGTCCGGGTTCCAGTATGGCAGAGTGGGCCAAGTGGTTGGCGCCGTGTGGCCACCCCGACCCCCCCCCCTTGCCGTCACACAGGGTCCCCGAGCACACTGGGGTGTGACCCAAAAACAAAAAAAATGTTGTCACCGTATCTCCCACGGCCTCCACTGGCCAACAGCTCCCCGTCTCGGCGGCTGCTTCCTTCTTCCTGGGTGATGCCCTCTGCTAGCTTACCAGGCCGTGCCATGGCACTGCTGGCAGAGATGTTGACCAAAATAAAAGCTTCCTGAAATAACACTTACTCTCACTTCCATTTCCCATCCTGTGTAGTTTAAGTGGGTTCAGCAAATGGCTTATGGGGAGATGAGGGCAGAAGTGATGAGTATGATTCAGGGCACAGCAAGAGGCTTAGCATCACCAGCTAGAAGGGAAATGCAAGCCCAGCCACTGTCAGACAGCATGTTTGCACACACTAGCATGGCTGTGAGTAACTGTGTCAATGAGGGTGTGGATAAATTGGGTCTTGGGCTATGCAAGTGGGAAGAGAAACAGCATGGGGAGTCCTCAGAGAGAGAGAGTAACACGGAAGTGAGGTAAGGGGTCGCCATGCTACTCTTTAATGCCGACAGGCAAAAGGAGAGGAAATCTAGGCTAACCCCCAAAGCATATATCTGAATGTGCATCAGGATATAGTCACAATAAAAAAAAAAGTGAGTACTATGTTCAACTATTGTTCCACAATAAAGAGAAATGAGGTGTAACCCACGCTCTCCCATAGATGAACCTGGAAAGCACGCTGACGTGAGAAGCCAGTACTACAAAGGACACCTCATGCATGATTCCTTTCACAGGAAATGTTCAGAACAAAGCGGGAGAGAGAGAGAGAGAGAGAGAGAGAGAGAGAGAGAGAGAGAGAGAGAGGGGCAGAGGATGGACGGTCAGATGGTTGAGGGCTGAAGGGGCTCTGGAAGGAAGAAGGCTGGGTAAATGGTTGAAGGCTGCTTTCAGGACTGATAAAACATTCACACATTAGCTGTCACGGCCACAGAGCTCTGTGAACACACTAAAAACCCTTGACTTGTCAACTTTTTTTTTCACCCAGGGGGTTACTCCTGGCTCTGCACTCAGGAATTACTCCTGGCGGTGCTTGGGAGACCATATGGGATGCCGGGGATCAAATCCGGGTTCGCCGTGTGCAAGGCAAATGCCATACCCGCTGTGCTATCGCTCCGGTCCCGACTTGTCCACTTTAAATGAGCAATTGGATGATATGTTAGTTCTATCTCATTGAAGCTACTGAAAAAATAAAAACAAAAGCAACAGAGTGTCTTTAGAAGTCTTTCTAGTACTTTGACATTGCTGTGACACCCGAGAGCATTAAGCTTTTTTTTTTTTTTTTAAATATTTTTATTACACCGCCATGTGACATACAACTACAAAGATGTTCCATGTTTGGGTTTCCAGTCATACAGTGTTCCAGCACCCATCCCTCCACCAGTGCCCATCTCCCATCACCAATGTCCCCACTTCCCTCCCCTGCCCCCAGCCTGCCTCTATGGCAAGCTCTTTATCTCTTCTCTCTCTCTTTCTCTCTTCTCTTACACATTGTGGATTGCAATACATACATTTAGAGATTATCATGTATATCTTTTTTCCTATATTCAATGCTCAGTTCTAGGCTGGCATTATCACTTTTGACAAATATTAGCACACTGTTCCCTTCTCTGTCTTACCTAACCACTGATTCCCGCATGTTTGTGGTAGATTCCACCTTCTTTTTTTTTAATTGAAAGATGCTCATGTAGAGCTTTGGTTCCACAGTGTTCCAACATGCACCCTCCGCCCAAACCATCTCCCCATCACCAATGTCCCCACCTCCCTCCCCCCTCCCGCACCTCAACCACCTGGTGGGTTCTGCATGTCACTTCCTTCCTCCCTACATCTCCCTCCCAAAAAAACTTTCCTGCTCTTCGTGGAATGCAGTGCATCAAAAAGACATCACTGTTTCACTATTTTTAGTGGGACCCCGGCGGCCGCTTGCGGCCGCGCTACCTGAGCTCGAACTGGCTTTGCTCTGCTGATCTGGTCATGAGGCAGTTTTGCAGTGTCCGGACAGCAAAAATGGTGGCTAGTGTGATGGGGCGAGTCTCATCGGGCTGCTTCCGGGGACCCCCAGAGGGCGACGGGCCCACTCCCAAAACCCATCTGTCCTCCTCGGGGTTCCATGGTCAGCTAGGCCCGCGCGAGCCGGGCGCCAGCCTCCCCAGCCGGTCCGTGAGGCCCTGTCTGCTGGCCGCGTGCAGCTCCCCAGCATTAAGCTTTTTAATAACCATTCTTTTTGGTTTTCGAGCCATACCCAATAGTGCTCAGGGGCTACTCCTGGATCTTCCTGGATCAGTGTTTAAGTCCACTCCCAGTAGGACAATGGGGTGCTGAATACACCTGAGACTCCTGCCTGCAAAGCAGCCACACCAGCCCCCCTTTGAGCCATCTTTCTGGTTCAGTTCATGACAGACTGAAATGTAAAAAAAAAAATTAGAAAGCAAATATCCAATGGAGGAGATTCCATGAAAAGCACTGTTCTGGTTGGCTTCATTAATTTTTTAATTTTTTATTATACCACAGTGAAACACACAGTTACAAAGGTGTTCATATTTGGTTCTTGGTAATACAGTATTCCAGCACCCATCCCTCCACCAGTGCCCCATCACCACCACCAGTATAGCCAAACCCCCTCCCACCCATCCCCGGGCTGCCTCAGTAGCAGGTACCCCCTTTCCTCTCTCTCTCTCTCTCTCTCTCTCTCTCTCTCTCTCTCTCTGCATCTCTATTCCCCTTCTTTTACACATTGCAGCTAGCCCTGCAGACATTTAGGGTTTATCATGTAAGTCTCTTTGTGTACATTTAATGGTGAGTTCTAGTCTGACATTACCATTGCCCACACTCAGTAAAACACTGGTATATATTGATATCCCATTAATGAATGCAGTCATTCTATTTCTTTTCCTTCTGACTAATTTCACTCAGCATGATAGTCTCCATGTCCATCCATTTGCAGGTAAATTTCACAATTTCGTCTTTTCTGACAGCTGTATAGTATTCCATCATGTAGATGTATCACAGTTTCTTTAGCCAGTCCTCTGTTCTCGGGCACTTAGTTTGTTTCCATATTCTAGCTATTGTGAATAGCGCAGCGATGAATAAAGAAGTACAGATAGTGTTTCTGCTATGTATTTTTCGGTCTCTAGGGTATATTCCCAGGAGTACTATTGCTGGATCAAATGGGAGCTCAATATCTAGTTTTCGGAGGAATGCCCATATTGTTTTCCAAAAAGGGCTGGACCAATCGGCAGTCCTACCAACAGTGAATGAGAGTTCCTTTTTCCCCACAACCACGCCAGCACCAGTTGTTCTTGCTATTTTGGATGTGTTCCAGTCTCTGTGGTGTGAGATGGTATCTCATTGGTGTTTTGATTTGCATCTCCCTGATGATAAATGTGGCTTCATTAATTTAAAAAGGGTTCTACTCTTAACGCCCTGGATTAATGTCATTATCCATTAATGAGTTGTAATGTGCAGTTATAAAAATACTACCTGTGATGGGAATGTTGACTGGTGCAGCCTTTTTGGAAAGCAATATGGAAATTCCTCCAAAGACTAGAAATTGAGCTCTTGTTTGACCCAGCCATACAACTCCTGGGAATATACCCTGGGAAGCCCAAAACACACAGCAGCAATACCATCTGCACTTTTATCTTCATAGCAGCACTATTCACAATAGCCAGAATCTGGAAACAACCAGTGTGCCCGAGAACTGATGACTGGATAAAGAAACATTGGTACATCTACACAATGAAATACTATGTAGTTGTTAGGAAAAATGAAGTTATGAAATTTGCCTATAAATGGATGGACACAGAGAGGCTAATGTTGAGTGAAATTAACAAAAGGAAAAAGACAGATATAGAATGACTGCATTTATTTGCATGACATAAATACATATGTATGTATATATACATACATACATGTATATTATGATACCAATATCCAAGGTCAGGCAAAACATGAATCAGGAGGACAAAGGTGGAATCTACCACAAGTGTGTGGGAGTCAGAGGTTAGATAATACAGAGGAGGGAACAGTGTGCTAATAATAGTCAAAAATGATAATACCAGCCTAGAACTGAGCATTGAATATAGGCAAAAAGATATTCCGAATAACCTCTAAATGTATATATTGCAATCCACAATGTGTAAGAGAAGAGAGAGAGAGAGAGAGAGAGAAGAGATAAAGAACCTGCCATAGAGGCAGGCTAGGAGGGGGGAGGAATTGGGGCTATTGGTGGTAGGAAATGGGCACTGATGGGGGATGGGTGCTGGAACACTGTATGACCAAAACCCGAACATCAACATCCTTGTAATTGTATATCTCATGGTTGTATAATAAAATATTTTTTTAAAAATACTACCTGTGAGCTGGAGAGGTAGCACAGTGGGTAGGGCGCTTGCCTTGCATGTGGCTGACGGGGGGAACAATCTGTCACCCCATATGGTTTCCATAGCCCTGCCAGGACTGATCTCTGAGCACAGAGCCAAGAGTAAGCCCTGAACAGTGTTGAGTGTGGCCCATGCCACCCCTTACCCCTCAGGAAAAAATCAGAAAAAGAATACTACCTGCACTTTTCAGAAGAATAATCGTGCAGGGATCAGAACTCAGGGCAAACCGCCAGAGAAGGTGGGTGCATTCAGGGTAAACTGCAAGCTGTTAGCTGTGATCAGCCCCATCTATCACCAAGACACTTTCGCTACCCAGCAAAATGCTTTCCTGAAAACACTTAGTGAGTTCAAATTCTGTCTTTGCAGATGAAGCGCCTCTACCAGGAATGATGGTGGCTCAGTGCTTCCACCCTGAAAAACAGCCCTAATCTCTAAGCTGCAGGCGTGACCTTTGACCCTGTGGGCACCAGCCAAGGTAGAGACAAGATCAGGGCTCAAAAATAGTCATGGTCAGGTGCATCTGCCTGAAAGCCCCACCCAGGTAGCCAGTCAGAACCCCGCAGGTAACTCCTGTCCACTGCACCCTTAATCTGGGTCCCCCTTCCCTGGAGCATCTGGACCCTGATTCCCTGACTGCTGAGGTCTTTCCTTCCTTCCTTGGCTCTTCCACCTGGAGCTGTCTGCGTCTGCCTCTCTTGCTTTCTCACTGACTATGTCTAGCCCACAGTCTGTGTCATGTGCAGGCTATTGTGACCTGGGCGATTTTTATTTTGTAATGTGCCTCTCAAGCAGAATGTTCACTTCTAAAGATGATTCCTAAAGGTATTTTCTCTGCCTGGAGAAACAGGACTTTCTTTGCACATAGCTGACCTGAGTTTGATCCCTGGCACCACATAGACTCCCCTGAGGACCACTAGGAGTGATCCCTGAGCACAGAGCCAGGAGTAACTAAACCCTGAGCATTGCCAGGTATGGTTCCTCCCCACCTCCGCAACATGACAACAAACAAACGAATTGTTTCAATGGCTGAGGGAGATGGAAAAAGCAGGGAGGATAAGCCATTTGGCCAGGTCCAAAATAGAAGTAACCTGCATTTTGTTTAGGGACACTACCAGGCTTTGGGGCTGAATCTCCGTCTCCGCCACAGTGAGTGTTATTACACAGCCCTCAGGAGCCAGGGCTCTGCCTGACTGCAGGACTTCCTACATTGTCATTTACCAGCTCTAAGATTGGCACCAAGTTGCTAAACTCCTCTGTGCTCCTATTTCTTTTCTGAAAAACGGGGTCAGCCTTATAACACCTGCAACAATATTATTGTGTCTATTACTAAAAGTGTTGTGAGGCTCTGCTGGGGTGGGAGGCCAGGGCTAGAACCGCCATCCCTCCCAGGTGCCTCGTGAGCGGCTGGGCACAGGGAGAGCCAGTAGCAGCTCTGCCCCAGGTCTGTGAGTCTCTGGATCAGCATACCTGGGCCAGATTTCCACATTCGGACTTCCCTCTCATCAGAACTCCACCCAGCAGACCAGCATATCACAGCCCGGCTCACTGAGATCCACCCTGCAGCAGTCTTTTTTTAAATCTGGCCCAGGTATAATTATTTGATATGCCAAATACCAGTAACAATTATAGACCTCATTCCCATGACCTGATGGAATGGTTTGAGGCTCTTTATGTTCCTGGAGTTAGCAGGTGCCCTTGGGCTCTACTAGCATGAGACAGGACATATGGAGATGTTACTGGTGCCCCTCGAGCTAATCGATGATGAACGGGAAGACAGTGATAAAGTGATTACTAAAAGTGTTATTAAATTAGTTGGGGTCAGCTATAGTACAGTGGTTAAGGCATTTGCTTTGCAGGGTTTCAACCCCATATGATCTCCCAAAACTACCAGGAATGATCCCTGACCATTGAGCCAGGAGTAGCACTGCCAGGTATGAGTCCCAAATTAAAAAACAAACAAATCAACAAACAAACAAATGAATGAATGAATGAATGGATGAATGAATGAGTTGGAGACAGTACAGCGAGTTAAGCTCTTGCATTGCATGTAGCCAACTCCAGTTTAATCTTTCACTGCATATACTAAGCCCTGAGTGCCATTTGGTATGCCAAACAACAAAAACAGAAAAGAGAATTAAGCCAGTCAACTACAATAGGGCACATAACAGGGCCTGTCTTATAGGGAAAGGCTCAGTAAACCCTCACTGTTGTTACCTGAGTCCCTCCTCTGCTTGTGCTCACTAAAGCTAAGAGCAAGACGGGAAGGAAACAGACACACCTGATTTTACTCACAGACCTTCTGGTAGACGCATGATCCCTGATTTAACTTTTACAAGAATCCTAAAAGGTACACAGAGCTACCCCATTTACAGCAAAGTTAAGTATGTTAATGTTAGGTTAAATGTTTTTAAAGGGCACAGAATAGGACTATTTAAGTAAAAACTATTGATAATTAAGTTTCTATCAACAATTTCTCTCACTGAAGGTCACATTGATGCTTGCTGAGTTGCTCGAGGGTGTGGAAATGCTGGTGGAGCTGCTTACTAGACTCTTGGTCTATCTCATTCCAGAGCCTGCCCAAGTAGCCTCTGATGAGGAGGAAGCCAGAACATTTCCTGTTTATAGCACTTGAACCAACTCAGATGACCCAAGAGCAACAGAGTGCCTGGAATCTTTGTCTTTGAAAGCTTGAGGTGTCGGCTATTGTTAGGATCCCACAGTCCCCTTCATGGCGCTCATGGTGTCAACAGTGGTGGTGATGTCCACACAGGCCACAATGGTTTTTCAGGGAGGCTTCTGGCCCCATATGTTGCTCATGTTCTCAGAGTCACATTTAGCCAAGAAAGTGCCACCCTTGCTCCTATCTGCAGATCCATGAGGGAGGCACAGGCAGGTCCCTTCATTACCCCAGTGCCTTCCCTCTGGGAGGAGCTCTTGGGTGCCCCCCTCCTCCACCCCCACCCTCACGTCATCAGCTCATTGGAGACCCCTTGTCAATCTCCAGTTTGAGAAGGGAAGGGATCAGGTCTGCACTCTTTCCTCCAGTGAGTGCTCAGGCCTTTTTTTTAAATTAAATTCAGGCTCACCAAATGTGATTCCAATCTCAAGGGCTTCTCAGGAGTCTCCTAAATCTCTTCAAAAAGCTTTCATTTACTTCTTACAGATGCTTTGAATCACTGGTAGAAGTTGCTCAAACGTGTGAGTTGTGAGTGAAATTGAAACTTCTATAATTTCCATCCATCTTTTACCCAGTGACTGCTTTATTGTTGCATTACATCCATCCCCCAGACCCTCCACCAAGCTATCAGTACCTGAGAGCAGAGATTATTATGCTCTCGGTATATTATGCAGTTCAGTGTTCAGGTGCCAGAGCACGATGCATTACCTGACAGAGCAGAGGACACACGAAGGCTGCGTGATGAAGGAAGATGTGAATGGAGAACTGGAAGGAGAGATGGATGGATGGGAGGAGAGATGGATGAGTAGAAGAGGCTGGAGAGACAGTGATGGGTGGATGAACTCAAAGTCTCAGATCTGCAGTGCTGTTTGTGAAACCCCCACAATAACAGCGTCCCATCATGGTGCAGTTGTTAGCTACAAGTATGTTGTAAACTAAATGTTCCGGCTGGACAGATGAGTCAGAAAACCTCAACTAATGACTGGTTTTGAACATTAGAAATGTAAGCTGTTTCCCCCTTTCTTTTAACCCGTCAATGCTCAGGGGGTTACTCCTGGTTCTGCATTCCTGGTGGTGTTCAAAGAATCCTATGGGATGTTGGGTATCGAACCTGAGTTGGCTGGGTGCAAGGCAGATGCCCTACCTGATAGAAATGTAAGACCTTTACTAGTGCATTTTCTCTTTGCTTTTTCCAAGCTGCCATTGAGCTGCTTTAATGAGATGCATTTCAATAGAGACGAATAACATCTTTGGAAGACCTTAATTTTTTTTTCTCCAGCCAGACTGGTGTCTGTCAAAAGATTTGTCCCCTCTGCAGGCCTCTAGCTTGCCTCTGTCCCAGCTCAGAGGCGTTCCACTACTGAGGTAGAACTCCTGGAGAATATGCCTTCTGTTCCTCCAGAGGATCTACCTTCTCACACAAAAGGAGAAAGTTTGTAACATGAACAGGCTGAAGAGACGGTTGCTAACTGGCTCTAGGCAGAGCCCCGAGTTGCTTATTAATAGTGAACTTAGGCAAAAAAAAAAAAACCCAAATAGTTAAAAGATGTGTTCTCTATACTTGCCGGTGTCTCCCAGTCTTCTCTATAGGTACCATCCAAGCCCTGCCTATTCTGCTTCCTACTCAGAGCCTGACACCCCTGAATCGCACCAGATACCCCTACATTACACCTGATACCCCTATATCACACCTGATACCCCTACATCACACCAGCACCCCCTACATCACACCGGACACCCCTGCATCACAGGGACATGGGCAAGAAACGTCCCAGAGTTATTCCTGCTCAGTCACCCAGTCGGAACCTATCACTGCCTGACTTCAGGCCCCTGTGTCTGTCCTCAGCCAACTCAGCGCCACCAAGACCTGGGATGTGATTAATTGTGACTGACAGGAAGTTCTGTCTAGTGCCTGCCTGAAGGCTCCCCTCCTGACCCGGCATCTCTTGGTTCCATCTCCCCACCTTCAGGTAGGACCAAATAAGTCTTCTCCATCTCTTTCCCCACTTTCAAAGATAATTTAACTACTTATATAATATAAAGAACAAAACAAAAGGATACGCAAAAATGTATAAGCAAAAAATGGAACAAAAGGATAAGCAAAAACCCTTAGATTTTGAGAACAAAATGTTGGTGATCTTGATTCACTGTTGGTCAGCTTCTATGAAAAACAGTATGGAGGCTTCTCAAAGAATTAAAAATACTCTTCTAGAAAAGTGCCTGCCATAGAGGCCGGCTGAGGGAATCTGGAGACATTGGTGATGGGAAATGTGCACTAGTGGAGGGATGGGTGCTGGAACACTGTGTGACTGAAACCCAATCATGAACAGCTTTGTAATTGTATATCTCAGGTGGTATAATAAAATTTAAAAAATACTCTTCTATATAACCCACAGGTTCTCTTCTTGACCACATTAAAAAACTCACTCAAAAATAAATTTGAGGGGCCAGAGCGATAGCCCAGCGGGTAGGGTGTTTGCCTTGCATGCGGCCGGCCCATGCTGGCCCGGTTCGATCCTCGGCATCCCATATGGTCCCCTGAGCACCGCCAGGGGTGATTCCTGAGTGCAGAGCCAGGAGAAACCCCTGAGCATTGCCAGGTGTGACCCCAAAAAGCAAATAAATAAATAAATAAATACACACATACATAAATAAATAAGTAAATAAATAAATGGATAAATAAATAAACAAATAAATTTGAGCACCTATGTTCATTGCTGCTCAATTTAAAATTGCTAATATCTGGAAACAATGGATGAGTAGATAAAGAAATTATGGTCTATATATGCAATGGATGAGAAAAAAGATGAGAAAAGTATGAGAAAAGATAAAATCTTGCCTTTT
This sequence comes from Cryptotis parvus, assembly GCA_021461705.1. Taxonomy (NCBI): domain Eukaryota; kingdom Metazoa; phylum Chordata; class Mammalia; order Eulipotyphla; family Soricidae; genus Cryptotis; species Cryptotis parvus. Next base: position 133,954 of record JAJIBD010004813.1, on the reverse strand, counting down.
GCTCTAACTTGGCTGAACCTGGAAGACAGCATGTTGAGTGAAGTGAATCGCAAATGCACAGTGATATCAGCCCTAGATGGTATGTAAAGAATCGAAGGGAGGGACTAGGCAATGCCAATGAAAACAAATCCTGAGCATCTTCCCACTGTTGCTAAGGGGAGGGGTGAAACAGGAAAGCAACTAGGAACAGGGGTGAGGATTCTGACACTATGGGGTCTTGGGTTTCTGGGTTCTGCTATCTTGATCATCTAAATGTGAGATTGTTTATATAACACAGCATCACTTCATTTCCTGTGTTGGAAATAAAACTTTGTGTTTCACACATGTGAAACATGTATTCTAACCACTGAGCCACATCCTGGCCCCTTGACATAGCGAGATCAGCTGTACCAGCCAACTTTGTATTACTTTTGAGAAGAACATACTTGGTCTCATTCAAGTTGCTAAAAAAGACAGAGATATATGATCTTCTATGATCACTGTCTATCAGCTGATTCAACTGAGTGCAATTCTGGCAGAAACCCTATTTGTATTCTTGTGTAATACACATTTTCTCTCATTTATCCCCCAAGATATGACAGAATATTGTCATTTCAGCATTTTCTTGCCTTATCCAAAGAGATAAGACTGTTGTTTAGCAAGCCGTCACTTGTCACTTATTAACTAAGTTACTTAGTATAGCGTGCCTTTCCAGATTAGGATTCAAATAAGATTTACATTATTTATTTTCTCTTTAACTTCTTGAATCCCCACCCCAGTTCGTATCAATTCATTTCTGGGGCTGCTGAAACAAAGCATTGAAAATTTGGTAATTTAAAAAAACAGAAATTCTCAAAAAAAAAAAAAACAGAAATTTTCTATTTGGTTTATTTGTTTTTATTTGGTTGTTAGGCAGGGAGCGGGGGGCATCCCCAGCAATGCCCAGAGCTTACTCCTTGCTCAGTGCTCGGGGGTCACTTCTGGTGGTACTTGAGGGACCAAAGGTGGTGCTGGTCTCTAGCCCTTCTCTGGGTGTTTGGGAGGCCTGAAGAGTAAAATCCAGGTGGGGTCAGGGCTGTTTGCTCCTGGGGCCAGGGAGGGGCTGCTCCCGGAAGCCCCAGAACCCCACCCCACCCCCATCTTCTTATTTCTGCATCAGCACCTCTACAGTTTCTGCCTCAAGTCATGGGTTTTCTTCACTTGTATCTCTACGTTACCCTCTTTCCCCATTTTAGCAGGAAGGGGTTAGGGCCCACACTCCACAGTGTTCAGGACCTACTCCTGGTCTCTGTTCAGGAATCAGCCCTGGAAGTGCTTGGGGCACCATATGTGGTGCCAGGGATCAAACCACAGGGACTCACATGCAAGACAAGAGCTGAACCCCTGTAGTATCTCTTTGGCCCCAGTCACCCTCTCTTCCTTTTTAGGAGGAGTGGGGTGGGCCATACCCAGTGGTGCTCAGGACTTATTCCCGGCTCTACACTCAAGGATCACTCCCTGTGGTGCTCTGGGAACCATCTGCAGTACTGGGGATCACACCAGAGTCTGCCTGATACAAAGCACACACTCTAACCCCTGTGCTATCTCTCCATACCCACACATCCCCTCTTTGTATCCAGATACCAGTTATACTGAATTGGAGGCTTAACTCAACTCTGAGTCATCTCATCTTATCAGTCATGGGTGGCATTCTGCTTAATACTCAGCTCCTGTTACACACAAACACTTATGGAGCGTGGCGTAAACAAATTACACCAATAACACCTCAGGGACACAATCTGTGCAAGTCCACACACTCCTGGTGTGTGACACCAAGTAAACTGGCCCTGAGTCTCCCTTCCCTGTTCTTGCTGTGCTGACTGAGTGCACACATTCTGGAGTGCCCTCTCTGCTGCCACCTACCCTTTGCATCCTGATGAAACCAGAAGGTCTCCAGCAATCCCAGCCTCAGGATGCTCCCCCCAAGCTCTCCAGCCACAAGAAGGAGCCCCATGCGGCTTGTGCTGCAGGCTGCCTGCGGGAGCAGCTGGTCTGAGTGGTTTGCTCTCAGTCACTGGAGCACTTTGGAGGGGCCATTCACACATGTTATTGCCACCCCCACTCCATTCTTCCCTGAGGAGGGGGTGCTAGATCTTACACCCATACAGCTTCACCCCACTGTTTCTGATAGATATTCACAGGAAGCAAAGCATCAGGAGAGATGCACAGCCCTGACCTACTGCATATTGTGGGGGCAGGACTGTACTCTGTGTGAAACTTTGCCACAGAGACTGGTGGCCTCTGCTTACCTCGTCTGGCCTGAGATCTGGCAGCAGTGCTTGTTGCTATAGAAACCTCGAAGCGTCGCCTTTCTAGCCTCCCAATACAAATCGAGACCATACTCTGCCCACCAGGCAATGCCAAGTTTAGACATCAGGTCGTTCCATTTGTGCGAATGCACATTCTTGCCCTTGGGGCAAATAGAAACATCCTCCGTGTCCATGGGTCTTGGCCCCTTTTCTGAATTTCTCAGAAATCATGGACAGTGACTTTGCCATCCTCACTCCAAGTTCTGCTAGGATTCCTCCTGACTGCAGCTCACATCCTGTGGCCAGATGCTTCCACACCTCTTTACAAAACTTGGGCTGGACGTTCTTCTGGAATTTGCCTTCATGCTTTCCGGCTGGAGAAGCCTCTGCTTGAGGGAGGCCGACAGTGCATTCAAAACCCTGCCCCAGCCTCGCAGTGTGGGGCCCCGCGGCTCCTCTGGGTTCTTTTCCTCATTTTCAGTCATTTTCTAAAACAGGCTTTCTGTGGTCTCTGCCATTTGTTTAAGCCTCAGCTCATTTTACATGTTAGTATTCCTGACACCAGTCATTTGGGTTTGTGCTTTTTGGCTTTTGTTTCTGGCACTTTTCCCCTTGCACTGTTATACATATTCTTTGAAATTCCAAGCTCATTCCATCTTCCCAGTGTTTCTCTGCAGGATCCCTCCCCCACACCACCTTCGTTCTCTGGGAGGCATGAGTGTAAGGCAGGCTGAGCACTGTGGGCGCAGTTCACTAAAGCAGAGTGCTAGCCCTAGCCGAAACCAGAATGCATCCTGCATTATAGTCGCAAGGAAACAGGCATTTGCTGAGAGAACTGAATACGTAAACATAGATGTGCAACTAGTGTAATTGTGAAGATGATGAGTTACAGAAGTGCCTGAAGAATTCCAGGAATTTTTCAAGAGTTTGTCATTTCTTTTTCTTTTAATCCATCAAGGATGCAAAGAAGAGATCAGCCCTGATCCTTCCCTTTAGTTAAGAACTAGAAGAGGAGGAAGAAGGGTTTACTAAGGAGAAAAAGGGAAAAGAACAATGAAAACATGGGACAGGGGCTGGAGTGATAGTACAGTGGGCAGGGCATTTACTTGCATGCAGCCAACCTGAATTTGGTCTCTGGCATCCCATATGGTCTCCTGAGCACTGCCAGTCCTGGAGTGTAGAGCCAGGAGTAAACACCGAGTAAAGCTGAGTATTACCAGATGTGGCACCCCTGCCCCCAAAAAAAAAAACACTAATAAACTTTACAAAGAAAAAAAAAGAAAATATAACATGGGACAAATATGAAAACCACGTCATTAAAGAAGATCTAGCTATAATACATTCAGATATTCAATGTCTCTGTCAATAAGAAACTACAGTTTCAAGCGAGGATATCCCACCAGCTCCTATCAGGCTGACCCAAATCCCCAACAGGGCTCAGGGCAGATGCCAATGAGGCCGGAATCGCAGGCAGCTCGGCCAGCACTGCGGGAAGTCGGGGAGCCACTTGAACAGTTTCTCTTCAACTAAAGATTCTTATGCTATAGGCTCTAGTGAGACCTCTTCTGGGTATTCACTCAAATGAACCAAAGACAACGTTCCCCGATAGTGATAGTACCTTTATTCATGATAAGCATATGGAGGTTTTATCTTGCAGTTTATAAACCACTATCACCCCAACAAATCAATAAGGAGAGATGTGACACACACCATGGAAAAATGTGGGAAACCTTATAAAGGCTTGCTGCTAAGTGAAAGAGACCATTCGGAAAAGATTCCCTACTGGACGAGTCCGACTATAGGGCATCTTGAAAAGACAGAACTGGGGCGGAGCGATAGCCCAGCAGGTAGGGCGTTTGCCTTGCACGTGGCTGGCTCATGCCGGCCTGGGTTCGATCCCCGGCATCCCATATGGTCCCCCGGCGCCGCCAGGAGTAATTCCTGAGTGCAGAGCCAGGAGTAGCCCCTGAGCATTGCCGGGTATGACCCAAAAAGCAAAAAAAAAAAAAAAAAAAAAAAAAAGAAAAAAGAAAAAGAAAAAAGACAGAACTGTGGTGGTGAAAAATGAATAAAACACCAAGTGTCATGGAGTGTGACTAGGTGGTGGGAAGGGGATTTTAAGGCCAATGCAGCCGTTCTGTAGGGTGTTCTAAGGGGTGCTCTCTGTCATCTCTTTCTCATCAGACATTTGTCCCAACCCACAGACTGTGCAACATAAGCGTAAGCTGTCTTCTTGAACTATGGACTCTGTTTGGTCATGAGGTGTCAAGGTGGGTTCCTGGACAGTAACAAACATTCCCACGAGTGTGGAATATTGACCGGTGCAGGAGGCTGTGGAGTAGGGTGGGGGTGGAGGGCAAAGGGTAAAGAGAGCCTATGTGAGCGCTTTGTACTACTTTCTGCTCAATTTTATGACCCTAAAACTGTTCTAAAATAATAAAATTGCTTTTTTAAGGCAGGAGGGGGAGAGAAAGTTGGAACCTTCAGGTACAAATGGGTCAGAGGAGGGGTTCAGCTGGGTGGCCAGTGCTATGGCCCAGTTAGAAAACAAGAGAAAGTATGACCGAGAGGGGCCAAGCCAAATGTCGGTGGTCAAGCAGACAATGAATGGACAGTGCTGACACTCAGGAAAGGGGCCGCAGAAGGGTGGAGTGTGCATGCTGGGCTAGTTGGTGTCTCTGGCTTGTGTAAGTCTGACTCCTTAAAGTGATAGGAGTGTGACTACACAGGCCCCGTGAACTCGAGTCCTTATGGTCCCTTTAACAGCTCTAGGACAAAGCAGCTTCTTTCTCCCAAGTTCAGTCACTCCTACATACCAATATTGACAGGTCAGGAATCAGATGAAACAAGGGAGTTTATCTGATTTCTTTTACTTTCAAGTAAAGTAAAACATAAAAAATGTTAAACATTTTGTGGTCATCTGCCAGACATGTGATCCCCCTTCTATAGCACTTGTCCCGTACCAGGCACTGTTCTGGCCATGTGTCATTAACTCATGGGACATTCCAAATACCCCATAGTAGGTCCACATCATCCTTACTCGGCAAATGGGAAAACCACGTTCAAAGAGGTTAAACTATGTCCTCACGACCAGGATTTGAATGTGGTTCCAAAGTGTGTACTCTAGGGGCCGGAGCAATAGCATAGTGGGTAGGGCATTTTCTTTGCACACAGCCGACCTGGATTCAATCCCCAGCATCCCATATGGTCTCCCGAGTACTGCCAGGAGTAATTCCTGAGTGCAGAGCCAGGAGTAACCCCTGAGCATTGCCAGGTGTGATCCAAAAAAGCAAAAACGAAACAAAACAAAACAAAACAAAGTGTGGACTCTAAACCATCACTCAGATTGTCCCTCAAACATGATCTTTCTGACAGAGTTTCCACACTGGTCCTAGAGAGACTTCCTCTGTGTCTTGGATCTCAGTGACGAAGGATAGGAGTGTTCAGGTATCTTTCCCAAAGGGAAAAACAAGGATGGGGAACTAAGGCAGACCTGGAGGGTACTATGAAAGAAGAGATAGGGAGAACCAGTGAAAGAGGAAAACAAGAGAAGAGAGGGCAGAGAGAGAAAGGTGTACAATGTCCTCAGAAAATAAATGGCCACAGACTGAAAAGCAGTGAATGAGGGATGGGGAGCTGGCCCAGGGGTTAAGGCACTTGCTTTCCATACAGTGAATCCTGGCTCGAATTCCCAGCAGCACATGAGTCTCTGAGCATCCCCAGGGCTCACTCCTGAGCTCAGTGGCAGGAATAGCCCCAGCTCAGCTTGGTTTGACTCACTCCCAATGAAAGAGAAGCAGTGGATGGCCGCAGCTCCCAGGACAGGTGGCTACTTTCCTAATAGAAGATGAATAATAGAATTCACATCTGATTCTTAGAATGACTATCAGAAAAGACATTCTTAGTAGGATGTCAATGTGTTGAGAGGCATGAGGAAAATAAAAGATGAGCCCCTAGCTCCTGAATCCAAGAGCCACAAGCTATGTTCCTGAGGAGATGAAATAGTCTTGAAGAATTTGATAAAGACTAAGGCAGTGCTGAGCTTTAGGTAGAATATTGTCTTCTGATGCTAGACTAGAATACTGTCTTCTGTTGCTTATCAAGACTGCATGCCCAACTCCTAGGAGTGCTCTAAAATGTCCAACTTCAGACTCAGAATCTCTGTAGATATGAGGAACCAGCATTTAGGAAAAACTTTCAGGTGATTTTTGATAACAATCTATCAAAAATAAATAAGACCTGCTGGTCTGAGAACATGCAACTGATAATCTCACAAGTGTCCTGGTGAAGTATTTAGCAAGCGAGAAAGGGATAGAAAAGGAATCCTTGATGGGCCAGAGTGATGGCACAGTGGGTAGGCGTTGCCTTGCACGAAGCCAACCTGGGTTCGATCCCCAGCATCCCATATGGTCCCCTGAGCACCACCAGGAGTAATTCCTGAGTGCAGAGCCAGGAACCCCGAGCATTGCTGGGTGTGACCCAAAAAGACAAAAAAAAAAAGTCCTTGAACATAGGAGTCAACCTGGAGAAGTAAGGTGGAAGAAACTTGGATCACTGGGCTATAGCCATAGTACAACAGAATAGCACCTGAGCATCGCCGGGTGTGACCCAAAAAGGGAAAAAAAAAGAAAGAAAGAAACTTGGATCAGACTTCTTTGACTTGTTCATCTGTACCTCATTGGATCAACTGGGTCCCAGGAGGCAGAAATCTCCTGGGACAGGAGACAGACAGGAGAGTGGGTGGGAAGTGGTATCCTCTCTAGAAACGTCTACTTCTCACATAAAGCTCAAGATACTCACAACCTCCCTTTAGCCTGAGTGTGGGATTGGTCACACTCAAGTGTTGAACTGCAACTTCTGGGCTTTATAAAAACGACTATAGGTGGGCTGAAGGATAAATAGTTCATGACATTTCGTAAATCACTATTTCATCACACTTCCTGGTTTGACGGAGAAGAATGCCTTTTGTCTAGCAATAAAAACTATTTCTGCCCTGTAAGACTCACAGTGGGCAGGGGAGAGGGATAAGGAAAAGAAAAACTTCAAAGAGTGCAGTCTCACAATAAATGCAATTAAATTATATAAAAAGATATGGTGTACATGGGGTTCCTGGTCATGGTTATCTTAATAGGGAGAATTTCAGATGTGTGTGTGTGTGTGTGGTGTTTTATGTGTATGGTATAGTTAGGGGATGCTTCTGCTCTGCATGTTAAGTCTGTAGGTACTTTTTCCATTGTCAAAAATAAGTAGCAAAATAAGCAGATAAATAAGTAGATATAACTATATCTAGATTAGTGATAAACTTTCATGAAACAGGATTTAGTATTACCTCAATTCTGAGTAAATAAGGGCCCATTGTAAAAGAAATAAAAAAGTTTATGAAAAAAAAAGCATTTGCTAATAATCCTGCAATGTATGTTAACCACTGTTAACACTTTACAGGCCTTTTGCACATTTTTGACAAGAATTATACATTTGGTGTTATTTGTTATATAAAAAAAAAAAAAAAAAAAAAAAAAGGGCACCCAGCCCGCCCGCCGGGGGGGTGGGGCGGTCGCCCCGGGGGGGGCCCCGCCCCCACCCAGCACCCCACCCCCCCCACCCAAACCCCCGAGAGGAGGGAGAGGAGGGACAGGACAAACAACCCCCGGGGTGGGGGGAAAAAAAAAAAAAAAAAAAACACACCCAAGGGGCCCCCCGCGGTGGGGAAAGGGGAAGAGAGAACCCACACAAAGCTTCTTATCATGAGCCGGCCCATTTAATTCATAAAAATGAACATAAAGTATAGGATCTTTCTGTTTTCAGTATAGGATCTTCCTTTTTCTAACATTAAAGTACACATATATTTTCATTTTGTTAAAAACTTGTGAAAAAGTTTTTACTGTTAATGTGTTTCCTTATATAAAAAGGGTTTACTGAACCTTAGTTTGTGCAAGAATGAGGTTTTGTTTTTTAGGTATAAATATAAATAAAGTGGTGATGAGCATTTTGATATATAAATTCTACTATATATACTAATATGCTGGCAAGCTGCCCATGTCGTATTTGATATGCCAAATACCAGTAACAACTATATTAGGTCATTCCCATGACCGAATATAATGGTTTGAGGCTCTTTATGTTCCTGGAGCAAGCAGATGCCCTTGGGCTCTACTAGCATGAGACAGGACATATAGAGATATTACTGGTGCCCGCTCGAGCAAATAGATGATGAATGGGAAGATAGTGATAGTGATACTAATATGCTAATATGTATATATATATACACACACATTAGCACTATTTCTCTAGGATGGATGATTAGATGAAGAAATAGAAACATTTTCAACCCTACTTAACCAAATGATCAACTTACTTCCTAGGAATTTTATGAAAATGTACATCTTACCAAACAAACAAATCTGAGAGGATTTCCTTGCTGTACTCTGAACAATATGGTGGCAAAACAATGGTCCCCAAAGATGCCTGTGCAAGGCTGGGGGTAACTCAGGACTACAGCACTTGCTTTGCCTTGGCTCTGATTGCCAGCCCTGGAACTGAAATCAAATGACAAAGAAGATGCTGGTGTTAATCCAAAGAAGTGATCTGCAGAAAGGATGCCTGCCAGGGCTTTAGGGGGCAATGGCCTCAGTGGGCTTTCAGATGGTGATTTAAGACAATTCTGGAGAAAGATCGGAGGGTCTTCAAGTGGGCAAGGAGCGTGGTGGACACCAGAGAACCCACTGAGTGAGACCAGCTGGACCCAAGGTGCCTATTTGGAAGAGGGAAGAGGAGAGGACCGCCCAGGCCAGGAACATGGGAAAAGGCTAGAAGTTGGAACAGGTCCGGGAATGGATTGTGCCTGGAACCTCTGAACACCCGCCACCAGCCCCATCCTCCTTCCCCGTCCCTGGGTTGGAGCCATGGAAACTGACAGACTTCTGACTTCTAGATTTATGCTCATCTCATTAGTTACCACCACAATGGAAAGCTGCACTGGGTCTTACATTTCATTTCAGTGATATTGAATTGCTGATTTAATTTATATTTTATTTGAGGGTAGATGCCAGGGATTGTTCCCTCTATCCAGAAAATGTTTTCCTGGAAAGGGCTCCTTCTCCTTCTTCTGAATATTGAAATCCAAGGGCCTGGGAGACAGCTCAGAGAGCTGAGCACATGTTTTGCATGAGAGAGGTCTGGGTTCAATACCCAGCACCCCATGGTTCCCTCAGCACTGCAGGGTGTGGATCCCCAAACAAAAACAAACCAAAAAATCAAACACCAACATTGGAGATGCAGCTGGCTAACTGAGCTGTGCTGAGCCTTTGTCTTTCACTAATTGAGCACTGAGGAACTGAGCCCCTTCCTCCCTCCCTCCCTCCCTTCCTTCATTCTTTCTTTCCTCCCTCCCTTCTCCTCCCTCCCTTCCTTCCTTCTTTCTTCCTCCTTCCTTCCTTTCTTCCTCCCTCCCTTCCTCCCTCCTTCTCTCCCTCCCTCCCCTCCCTCCCTCCCTCCCTCCCTCCCTCCCTCCCATTCTTCCTTCCTTCGTCCCTCCCTCCCTTTCTTCTTTCCTTCCTTCTTTCCCTCTTTCTTTGTGGTGCCGGGATTTGACCCCACTGCCTCACACATGCAGGGCAAGTTCTGGCTCTGTCGCTGAACTACATTCCCAAAGTCCCATTACGAGATTCTTAACACAGAACTTGGAACCTGGACCGGGATGTGGAAATTGATGCATCCCATATGACTGAATGAGGGCGAGGAGATGCTGCAAATATCCTCAGATTCTAGTCAAGGAAAACTGCTTTTCCTGTTAAAAATAACAATAGTAATTGAGTCTCCTGGGCCAGAGAGATAGCACAGGATGTGAAGCACTTACATGCAACTGATCCTGGTTCCACTCTTGGCACTACATATGCTCCTGAGTCCTACCAGTAGTGATTCCTGAGCACAGAGCCAGGAATAGCTCCTGAGTGCCACCAAAACTAATAACAATTGCCTCTCCTGGAGGTCTGTTTTCTTTATCTTTCCCTTCCCCTTTCCTCTGTGGATGTTGTTATTGTTTGGGTGCCCATGAATGGCACACACACTTGTTTGTGATGTTTATGTGTTTAGTTGTGGTTCTACTGGGTGGCCTGTAGAACCATCATATTCCTTGTGATGCTTACTCGTGGTATGGCTACCATGCTCCCAGGGAGAGCTTCAGTGCTCACACACACGCTCACCTGGGGCCATGCTCCTGGGTATAGTGCTCACAATTCCCTTCTTTCCGTCTGCAGGGGTTGTTGGTGCTGTACACTCTTGGCTGCAGTGTGGCCTGCTTGCTTGAGGTGCCAGTGGTCACAGACAGCATAGATAGAGTCACAAATAGAACTATCAATAGGCGGGTGGCACCAGGGATTGAACTCTTGCCTTCGCAGTTAGAAGGCAGACACTTAGCCAGGGAACAATCTCCGAGCTTCTGCCTTCCCTCTTTCTACATTGTTAAAACACTTGGATAAACTCCCCTAGTGATTCCTGAGTATCAGACTGTGTACCAACATGCTTATTCTTTGGGAGTAGACGGGAAAATGCCAGAATAATGGAATGCATCAATGATTTCTTAAACCTTTCTATTGGGGTGCTAAGAGGAAGAGGAAGAGGAGTCACTCAACAACTAGATTGACTTTAAGACTCCTGTCCATAGCTGGCACTCTCCAACAGCTAAGATCACAGCCAAACATTTGCTCAACAAAAGCCTAGCCCTGTTCCCTGAACCAGGATCGACTCTGCTTACACAGCCATAGAATATGGGAAATTGTTTTGTGTGTGTGTGTGTGTGTGTGTGTGTGTGTGTCTTTCTTATTTTGGCCACATCCAGCAGTGTTCAGAGATATTCATGGATCTTTGCTTGTAAATCAAAGGACCATATAGAGTGTTGGGAATCAAACCCAGGTCAACCATGTGCAAGGCAAGTGCCTTCCCTGCTATGCTATTTCTTGGGCCCTGTAGAATCCTGGAAACTGGGATGGTGACACCCGGGAGGAGCATGGCCAGCCAGGCACCTCACACTGTAAGTTTGCTGTCTGATGGGGAAGTCTCAGCCTCTCCCACCCCACCCTTGCCAGTATGGTGTGAAGGTCCCACAGCTTCAGGGAACACTGGCACCTGCATTCCCTCACCCCCCACCCCTGAGAAGTTCCTGGGGGTAGTAGAGCCTGGAGAAGGGTGACAAAGAAATGGTGCCTGTGTGAGCAGGGGTGAAAGTGCCCTCAGGGCCTGACAACATTCCTGGGGTTCCATGGTAGGCAACAGAATTCTCCAGAATAAAACTCACAGTCAGATGATTAAGTACTTTGTGGTTTAAGCACTCCAAAATGCTGCCAAATGGAGGTGTGTGATTGCTCAACACCCCTCCCCCACCAAACACACACACACACACACAGATGTTATCCAATCTTTCCAGATAAGATGACTGTGAAAAGCACAAATTACATCCCCTTGGAGTACCAGTGGAAGGAGCATGCAATCAAATACCAGTATTTTCACCAAATTCCCCAGGAGAGCTCCATGGTTTCCTGCAGGTTTGAGGGACTAGCTGGAGGCAATTCCCAGGTACCTAGACCAGTAGGACGTGGTTTGTGAAACAACACAGTCCTGAGAGGGAGCGATCCTTGTGGGTGTGGGCCAAGGAAGGGCTCCCAATGGGCAAAAGCCAGAGAGTCAGACTGGCGACTCGCACTCTGGCCAAAGACGCCTGAGTTTCACCAGCCAGAGTCCTGACTCACCATCGTGTCCAGCTGCATGTGGTTTAAAATCTGGACCAGTGACCACTGTATGTCACCTCCTTTTCACCCATTTTAACGAACTATAGAAATGATCCCTGAAAGTATAGTCTTTTTTTTCACCCATTTTAAATGGTAGCGCTTGTGACCAGCCACTCTGCTTCCCAGCAGCATTGCACAGGAGATTGTCAGAGGTGGTTGATGCGTGCAAGAATCTTGCAGCCAATGAGGGACGAGATTATGAGGACCCATGAGAAGACTTGGCCAGGAGCAATAAGTCCAAATCTGGAATTCTGGACTTGGACTGGCTATCAAATGACCCTCTAATGCTTCAAGCACCACTCCTATCCACACCCACAGACACTCGTTACTCGTTGTCTCCAAATATGTAGAAATAATATCTGACATGGATTAAACATGATGTTCTAGGCACTGTTTAAGTGTTCCATGCTCACTCAATCTTCCCAACAACCTATTAGATAGGTGCTATTATTATCCCTGAGTTAACAGATGAGGAAACCAGGGCTCAGAGGGATGAGGGATCCTGTCCAAGGTTGTGCAGCTATGAATTCATGGTGCCAAGATCCACACGTGACAGTGAGGTTCCAGAAATGGAGCTCGTAGGCGTCCATATACTGTGACTCTCCAGTGAGACGGATCAACAAAAGCGGAGAAAAGGACAGCAGCCACATTTCAAAAGAAGATAAACATCTCCATGGATAGGAAACAAAAAGAAACAGAAAACTGATGTGCAGGAAGGCGGCCAACAAAGCAATCAGCAGGAGATAAACTCGCTGCAGATGAAAAAGGAAAATAGTAGAGCATGATGGAAATGGTTGTAAAATAAGCAAGTTTTGAAGCCTCAAAAGACGAGGGGAGAAATGAACTGGGCAAGAAGATACAAAAAAAAAAAAAGAGGAGCTATGGGAAAACCTGGAAATAAAAACCAATACTTGAGATAGAAACTCTCCACCAAAATTCTCCAGCAAATGTAGCTGAATAAATAATTAGTGCTTTGGAAGGCGAGGTTGAGAAATTCTCCCAGAATGCAATGCAGATCTTTAAAAAAGAACAAGAAAATTATGAAAGGGATCCTTGCATGCGAGGATTTTGAGGAGTTCCATGCAAGAGTAGGATTAACAGATGAACCACGTGGTTCTTCTGTGCGTTCTTCTAAATGCTTCCCCAGACACCATATTGGCCCAGGGCTGGATCAGAGCCCTTGAGAGTTTTGACCTTGGGACCAGCTCTTGTTCTCTAGAAGCAGAGTTATGAGAAGTGAGTCAAAGCCCTCATGCTTCCAGCCCATGGCCAAGGACAGGCTGAAGGAGAATCAGGTAGACTGGAGAGAACAGCGAGGGCGAGACTGCACCAGCCTTGCCTGAGCCCAGCTGTTGCACTGCTCTGCCCGTCTGCAGTGTATTAGAATTTATAACCTTCCCTAAATTCTCCCCTTCCACTACACTAAATCTAAGGTTTAGACTGCTGCTATTTTCAACCAAATGAATCTTGGTACTTTGTTATTCTTTAACAATCCACATATCTTCTGGGGGGGGTATGTTTTTCTTATTTCTCTTCTGAGTCTTATGTGGTTTTTTGGGATAGTTGTTTCCTTTAAATATGCAATTTTTCCGAAACCAAACGTCTCTATTTTTCCAACCCCAAGCCTCTTTTTTTTCCCTCTTTCCCTTTCTCTGCTAAAGGCTCTATCCATTGAACAGAGATCACCAGGTCAAGGACCTCCACACCACCAACTCCTCTCCATGGAAGCCAACTCCCATCAAGACATGATGCCTGGGAACTGTCTCTCAGGTTCAAACACCCTACCTTTGGGTTTGGTCTTTTTGAGGGACCACATACCAGAAACACTCAGGGGCTACTTTTGGTTGGGTACTGTATTTTGTAGTCACTTCCAGTGCTCAGGGATCGTGACAGTGCCAGCATCAGGCCTGGGCCTCCTGCATACAGAGCTTACTCTCATTCTGCCACTTTTCCTCCAGTCCCAGGGACACAGCTGCTAGCAAATTCCCATTTGCTGTTGACTATAATTTGGAACTTTTCTGGGAGAAAATTTGGAAATACATTTTAATAACCTTAAAAATAGTTCTCCCAGGAACCTGAGAAATAGTTCTATGGGTATGATGCTTGCCTTGCAAGAGGCTGACCCAGGTTCAATCCTTGGCACCTCCTATATTCCCCAGAGCACTGCCAGGAATAGTTCCTGAAGGAAGAGTCAGGAGAGAGGCCTGAGCATCTCCAGGTTTGGCTCCCACCAAAAAACTGCTACACCAGAACAAAAAATAGTCCCTTACCTTATACATGGTCAGCCCAGTTTGATCCCTGGCGGTGCATGTATCCCCCTGAACACCTCTAGGTGGTGAGCACACCCTGAGCACAGAAATCAGGAAATGCCTCAAGCACTGTTGAATGAGGACCAACCAGCCCTGGCCCCACCCCAATAGTTATTATCCTTTTGGTCCAGAAATTGCACCCAATAAATAAGGGAGAAGGTCAATCCAAAATAAGAGTGAAAACTTTTTTTAAATGATATTTATAGAAGTCAGAGTAATAGTACAGTGGGTAGGGCATTTGTCTTCCATGCGATGCACTCGGATTCAATCCCCAGCATCCCATATGGTCCCCCTCACCACACTCTAAGCACCACCAGGAGTAATTCCTGAGTGCAGAGCCAAGAGTAATCCCTGAGCATTGCTAGGTGTGGTTCCCCCAAAACATACACAAGAACAATTTTATAATAAAGGCATTGTAAAAGAATAATAAAATAGAGTATCATTAAGAAAGGGCATGAAATATTTATCTATATATAGTGTGATTTTAATTTCCATGTCAAATTTGTTGGAACTTTGTCCAGGGGGGTCTGCACTCAGGAATTACTCTTGGAGATGCTTGGGGGACCATACGGGATGCTGGGGATCAAACCCAGGTCAACCACATGCAAGCCAAACACTCTCCCTGCTGGACTACACCTCCTGACCCTACTATGCACAGTTGTGTATAACCATCAGGCCTCCATCCCCTGAACTGGTCTTCAGACCAACAGATCCCCAAGTGTCCTGTGGGATGGGGCAGGTGGGTTGATGACTTGCAGCTTCAGGTTCTTTGGGAGTTTTCTCAGTTCATCAAGGTGATGCGTGAGTGTGACTCGATGTCTTCATAGTGTTTCTTTGGTGTCACTACAGGTTGCCCCTGCTCCTAACAGGTGTTTCTCTGAGCTTCTAAAACTATGCAGCCCCACAGCAAATGCAGTTTCATTTTTATCCCCACACATAAATAACATTTGGGTTAGGATTTTACTGCATGTGTTGTCTCGATAATCAAGGGAGTAAAGGGAATGTGCTAAAATGTTACTGGGGGCCGGAGCAATAGCGCAGCAGGTAGGGTGTTTGCCTTGCACGTGGCTGACCCCCAGGCTCCATCCCTGGCATCCCACAAGGTCCCCTGAGCACTGCTAGGAATCATTCCTGAGTGCAGAGCCAGGAGTAACCCCTGAGCACTGCCAGGTGTGACCCAAAAAAAGACAAAAATAAATTAATAAACAAACAAATAAATAAAATGTCACAGAGTGGAAACCTGCTTGTTTTTGTACTCTCCCATGTCTGAAAGTGCCTTTGCCGGTTAGCATTCTCACACATGGGTGTACTCTGACTCCTTTTATCAAATCCCTACTTTTAAAAATAGGGGTCACCTTCCTTAGGGCGTGGGAGGCTCTGGGGCCACCCTCTCAGTGCTCAGGGGCCACCAGAGCTTCACTCAGGGTGCTAGGAAGGCCAAGTGGTTCTGGGGACCATGCTCCTTAAAAATCATCTATTCCAGCCACTTGAGTCATCTCCCTGACCCCAAATCCTAAGCATTTCAGAGAACTTGCCATTTCACACTGTGTAAAAGTGTTGGGTAGAACATGGCTCTGTACTCACAGAGCCCTGTAGAAATCACAAACTACCAGCAAAAAAGAATGCAGAGCTTTCATCCTTAGAGAGGGAGAGCAAACATCCTGAGGAACAACTAACGTAGCAAGTGATTCTAATCCAGGCAGGAAACAGGCTGCCGAGAGGAAAAGGCTTTGGAAGCCAGCTTGTGAAACAGAATGCTAGGAGAGGGGACGCATCTTCCTGGTGCCTGCAGAGGATTAGTAAACTGTTCCCTCTGCTCCTGAGAGCTTGGGACATAGGATGTCGCCCCCAGGCTCAGGTCTTTATGGGAGCTCCCAGAGAATCAGCCTCTCCCTCCTCTGAAGCCTGTAGGTCTCCCCCATCCTCCTTCCACCCCTGCCTAAGTTCATGCCTCTGCGTAGGCAAATGTGTGAGTCTGGGGGAAAAGGATGTGAGAGTGTCTCTGAAGTGCTGAGCCACTGGGCATCTAGGGAGCAGGCCAGAGAGTCTGTTGAGACAGTCCTGAGCCATCCAGCAGGCCTGCAGTCCCCGGGCTCCATGTGCCCAGGTTCTCAGCACCCCTGGCAAAACCCCAGCTCCTGGGGGCAAAGGACTGTTGAGCAATCTTCGGAATTTCTCAGCAAGAGCTAAGCACTTTCGCATTCCACCAGGCCTCCTGAGCAGGGCAGGCTGCCGGCAGCCTGGAGCCCAGGCTCCTTGAGGCCACATCCAGGAGCACCCTGGGGACTTATTACTAGTTGTTTCTCCTCCTGCTGGCTAGGCTGCAGGCCACTCTGAGGTCATGCTGCCCTGTCCCCCCACCACACACACCCACTGTGTTCAGCGCCACCACCCCCACCCCCTCCCCAACAACTGCCAGCACCTCGAATTCCATACTGGCAAAACATAGGGTGTGCTGGAGACAGGGCAGGAGCTGGGGAGTTCCAGCAGGAGGGGCCATGCGGGGACAGCGCCCCTCAGAACAATGCTATCCTGTCCGGTCGCTGCTAGGTTCGATCTCTTGCCCACACTGTCCACCTTCCCGAGGTTGCAGGGTCACATGGGAGGTGGGATTTGGAGAGAGAAATGATTCAAGTGTACTTGAGCTCCTCTGGCAATGTCAGGGCTGCCCACCCCACTCCCTGCACAGAGTCCAGCTCCCGGTCACTCCATGTGTGTCCTCCCTGTGCCTCCAGAGTTAAGGATGACGATTTGATTTCCGTTATCGCTTTTCATCTTTCAGGGTCGGGAAATAAACATTGAGATCACTCCCATCTGTCCACTGCAGGCCCCACATGGAGCCCTGTCCCCAGGTTCCCAGCTGTGACTCCCAGGCCTAGCCCCATGTCCCAATTGCCGCTTCATTAAAGATTTCGTCCTGCCAAAACAGGTTTCCCAAGGAAGGCTAAAGATTCCGTCTCCAAAGGTGTTGGGGTTCATTGGGGTCCCCAATAGAAGTTGGGGTTTGGCAGGGTCCCCTGGTACAATCAGGGCCGAGGACTGTACCCCAGGACAATGTACAAAGGAAGGGGGTCACAGACTTGTTGGTGTCCTGAAGGGCTGGGGTTAGGGGTTACAGAGAGGTGATGGAACTTTGATCCTAAAACAATGAGCAAGTGTAAAATCCCATTCCTTCTGGAGACAATCTACTAGCGGACCTCCCCACAGGGATGGAATCTTGCCCTGGGGCTATAGACTTGCCCTGGACAAAGGCAGAATCTGTCTAAGGGCTTGTTGTTTTCTCCTTTCCTTTGCTGATAAATGATCATATTATACTCACTTACTTCTTAATAATATTTCTAGTCATTTTGTATAAACACAGTAAGAGATAGAGACCTTTATCTACACCTGGGTTAAGTTTAAAATGGTCTCTCTGGACTCATGGCAGAGAGTAGTTTTTCCTTATACATGGCTCTATATGTTTCAGACTACAGTCCTCAGGCCAGGTTAGTTTTTCCTAACCCCAACAGAGTTCTAAATCAATGGTTATCTTTGGTTCAGGACAGAGTCCTGTGTTCTTATTATATTTTATTTTGGGGAGGGGGTCACACCCGGCAATGCTCATGGGGTTACTCCTTGCTCTGTACTCAGGAATCACTCCTGGCAGTGTTTGGGGACCATATGGGATGGCAGGAATCAAACCCAGGTTGGCCTCGTGCAAGGCAAACACCCTACCTGCTGTGCTATCGCTCCGGCCCTCTTATTAGACTTCTTATGGTGCTTAACCTATCCCATGTGGAGGCCAGGGTAGCTTATTCACAGTTTGCCCTGGGTTCATCCAAGTCCGGCAATGGGACCCTTCTTTTGGGATGTAAGGAATGAAGATCAATCTAAGAGCAACTGGGGTTAAGTCAGGAAAAATGACGAGAGTAAATATTTCAGAGTTAATTAACTCCTTATAAATGCATAGCCTTAACTGTCTTCCTGTATCTATAAAAAGGATAGCACACTGGTGGTGGAATTAGTGTCGAACGATGAATCTTTCTAACGCTATATTGTCAAAAACTTTGTACTTGTTAAATCACGGTGTTTAAATAAAGTTTTAAAAACAAGTACCTCGTCGGTCATTCACCAGAAAAAAAAAGACATTGCTCTAAAGTAAGAATATACAAAGGGTATAAAGGAAAGAGAAAAAGCAATATTACACTTACAATACAAAACCAAGGTTATCCGAAGGCTAACTCTGCAAATCAGTGTGCCTGGGAAGGAGACAGATGCCGTGAGGCCCCTGAATAGGAGACCGAGGGCTGTGACCAGAAGGCAAGGGATGCCCCCATTAGCACTGGAATGGTGCATTTCAAACTCAAGCTCCCTGTGGGGGGGGAACGACAACTCCAATGTTAAACCCGAGACACTTAGAACTGTGACCCAACACAAAGGCGTCTCTCTGAGGGCTCCCCAAAGATGCTGCACTCCATTTGGTGCGAGCTCAAATCTTCGTCTCTTTGAGCCTTGTTTCTCTATGGGTTCTAGCTTCCCCACTCAGCCTCGTTTTTAACCAGGTCATGGAGACACTAAGTGCCCATTTCTTTCATGGAGCGTCAAGTGCCTCTGCTGGTCATTCAAACGGATGATTGCAGTTGCACTAACAATGCTGACACCACCTCTTTGAGGTTCTGCTGTCACCCCAGTGCTGGGGCCAGCCCTGAACCCCTATCATTTGTTGTGAGATTGTGGAAATTTGGCCAGTTCCCAACAGCCATCACACACACCATGACTTCATCTGGGTCTCCCAAGGCCGGGGTTCCCAGTGAGGGGAGCTTCCCAGAACTGTCTAGGAGATGAGGGAGGTTTCTAGCTGCAGGCAGGAGGAGGAGGAAGGTGGAGAGGGGGAGAAGGAGGGTATAAGGTAGAGTGTGGGAAGTTGGGAAGCAGGAAGACAGAAACCCAGCCAGACAGCTGCCTGCCCAGACCTCTCAGCAGCAAGGAAGGCTCTGTATTCCCAGGACAGCGCCAGAGAAACCCATGCTGTGGAACCAGCCAGAACATTTTATGACTGCAGGTTTTCTCTGCTAATTTTCTTTCATGGTGGTAAGTAGCAAAGACCCAGGAAAGTTCCAGTGAGATTGATCTGTGCCGCAGGGAGCCAGAGCATAGCTTTTCTTTGTGCTCCACTTGTGTTTCTGCCACTGTCCAAAAAGAATGGTCTGATATAGGGGCAGCCCCAGCGGATGAGTAGTTTTTTTTTACACCATTAGCCTAAGAAATGCAGGATGAGAATGCTATTCGGGTCTCCCAAAGAGGAATCGAAAGAGCTATGCTTGGAATATCACACCTCACTCAAGTGAAAGAAGGAATCGGAGCTCCGACCTCCGTCACTGTTCCAGAGTTCCTGACGAGACAGTCAGGGACGCTGTCTCATTTGCCAAGACATTGAAAATCAGATGGGCTGGACATGTAATGTGATTTGGCGACGACTGCTGGACTAGAGCCGTTACCAACTGGATCCCAAGGGATGTCAAAAGATCACGTGGCCGCCCACCTACAAGATGGTCAGACTTCTTTGTCAAGACCCTGAACGAACGGTTTGAGGCTCTTCATATTCCTGAAGCAACCAGATGCCATTGGGCTACACTGGCACATGATAGGGTCAAATGGAAATGTTACTGGCGCCCGCTCGAGCAAATCGATAAATAACGGGATGTCGACTGATCAAGTGACACCATTAGCCTGTCCACAGATAGACAAACTGGAGAGGATTAGGACCTAACTACAGAATTCCTGGCTTGCTAGGAAGCTGCAGCTAAGCTGCCTAGGGCTGTGGTGGACTCCATCCTTCACAGGCAAATGTTTATGGATCTGAGTGCTAGTGAACAGCCCATGTTACCTGCTCGTGGGAGAAACAGGGAACTGTAGGTGTGTAGAAGGCTCTCTTTACAGGGAAGCAGCGTAAGAGAGCTAGAGCTCTGTAGGTGGGGGTGGGTCTCAATGATGGCCATGGTGATCTGGGCACAGGAAAGAGAAGGTCGACCATAGCCCAGGTGCTGAGGAGCAGGGGCTTTGGGTGGGATAAGGGCAGAGAGCTGTGGGAGAGACGGTCAGAGGAGTGACAGGGACCTTGACCCGAGTGGCCTTGCTAGTCATTGCCTGGGCTCAGGGAGCCACACGGGTTCACTCCCTCCAGCTGCAGAATTTGGAAAGATCGAAGGGGCCCAAATGGAAACAAGCTCAGGAGAGAGAGGGTGGCTGGGACTGAGACTGGGAAGAGGGGAGGTTGAGAGGAGGTGGGCTGCCTATGGAGGGAGAGAAAACGGGCATCAGTGTAGGTGGGAGGGAAGACAGGCCAGCCCCGGAAGTCAGTACAGAGCCCCAGGGTTTGGACTGAGCTCCTGGAAGGATGGAATCGCAAGGAGCTGGACTCATGTGTGTTACTCTAGCTCCTGCGTTTTTTTTAATTCAGTTTTATTAAGACACTGTGATTTACAAAGTGGTTCATAATAGATTCGTTTCAGGCATTCAATGTTCCAGCACCAATTCCACCACTAGTGTGCCCGGGTCCCTCGCACCCCACTGCCTGCCCCCTCAGCAGGCATATAACAGATTTATTGCTTGCTCCAACAAAACTGAAAGGAAATGAAAATGAAATTTTTTTCCTCTTCAGAAAAAAAAAGTTAATTTGTGATGATTATTTTATTTTAGATTAGTAGCAGTTTTTGGAAGTAATTCTTGGTACAGTTATTAGATACTTGGCTTTGATTATGTGCTAGGTTCTAAAAAGTGGCCTTTTAAAATAATTTCTCATTGCTATGATTATTTTTATATGATTTCAGGCTATAAAAATAAAGGATTTCAGCTCCCAACCTCTTACTCTATCCTTTCCTTCCTTCCTTCCTTCCTTCCTTCCTTCCTTTCCTTCCTTCCTTCCTTCCTTCCTTCCTTCCTTCCTTTCCTTCCTTCCTTCCTTCCTTCCTTCCTTCCTTTCTTCTTTCCTTCCTTTCCTTTCTTTCTCTCCTTTCCTTCCTTCTCCTTCCTTCCTTCCTTCCTTTCCTTCCTTCCTTCCTTCCTTCCTTCCTTCCTTCCTTCCTTCCTTCCTTCCTTCCTTCCTTCCTTCCTTCCTTCCTTCCTTCCTTCCTTCCTTCCTTCCTTCCTTCCTTCCTTCCTTCCTTCCTTCCTTCCTTCCTTCCTTCCTTCCTTCCTTCCTTCCTTCCTTCCTTCCTTCTTTTCTTTCTATCCCCGGCATCCCATATGGTCCCCGAGCACCACCAGGAGTAATTCCTGAGTGCAGAGCCAGGAGAAACACCTGAGCATTGCCGGGAGTGACCCAAAAAAAGAAAAGAAAAAAGGACTCAGCATCCAGTTTCCGACTTCTCCTGACTCTCCAACTTTGCACATTGCCCTTACTTTCCTCTACAGCAAGCTGCCTCATGAATAAACTCTGTATCTGCTATTTCATGCCTACTGGCCCCCTCTTTTCTTTTTTTCTTTTTTTTTTTCTTTTCTTTTTTTTTCTTTTATTTTTTTCTTGAGGTGAGGGAATGTTTGGGGCACCCCTGACAGTGCTCAGGGTTTAATCCCAACTCTGTGCTCATGGATCATTCTTAGCAAGTCTCAAGTGGTACCTGGGACTGAACCGGGATCAACTACATGCAAGGCAAGCACCCTGCCCCCTATACTAGCTCTCTGACTCCATTGTCTATTTTTTTAATTGAATTGCCTTGTGATGGACAATTACAAAGCCTCATAAAAAGTAATAAAGATAGAAGTAATAAAGTTCATGATTGAGTTTCAGTCATATAGTGTTCCAACACCTATCCCTCCACCAGTGCACATTTTCCAACACCAATGTGCCCCGTTTTCCTCCTATCCACCCCTCACAATTTGCCTTTATGGCAGGTATCTCTCTCTCTTTCTCTCTCTGTCTCTCTCTGTCTGTGTCTCTCTCTCCCTTTTTTGGTGCATTCTGGTTTGCAATACAGACACTGTAGGGTTATCATGTATATCCCTTGACATTCTATCAATACTCAGTTCTAGTTTAGCATTACTATTTCCAAATATTATTGTCAAACTGGTCCCTTCCCTGCACCTCACATACATGTGGTGGAATCCAAACATTGACACGTCCCCTTTGCCTTGAATATTAGTCTCATACTATGTTTCCTTTAAAACCCACAAATTAATGTGGTCATTCTATATCTGTCCTTCCTCTGATTCATTTTACACAACATGATCCTCTGCACGTCCATCCATTTATAAACAAATTTAATGACTTCATTTTTCCTAACAGCTGCATAGTATTCCATTGTTTAATTGTACCATAGTTTCTTTTTCCAGTCATCTGTTCATGGGCACTCAGGTTGTTTCCAGATTCTGGCTATTGTGAATAGTGCTGCAATGAACACAGAAGTACAGATGGTGTTGCTGCTGAGTGTTTTTGGGGTCCCTGGGTATATTCCCAAAGTGGTATTTCTGGGTCAAATGGGAGCTCAATTTCTAGTTTTGGAGGAAAGTCCATATTGTTTTCCAAAAGGGCTGGACCAGTCGGCATTCCCACCAGCAACAAATGGGAGTCCCTTTCTCCCCATATCCACACCAGCACTTGTTGTTCTTGTTCTTTTGGATATGTGGCACTGGTTAATTTTTTTTTGGTCACACTCAAAACTTGTCGAATTTCAGAAATTAATTCAGAGGGTGACAGGACTAGAATGTTTGGGAAGTTCCTCAGAGGCCGTGGGCAGCCAGACAGCTGAGTCAGGGAGGCTGCAGGTGGGAGAGGCTGAGAAGGCTCAACAGCTTGGGGAGAAATCCAGGCTTCCAGGCACATTGCATCCTGAATCACCACTTCCAAACTCTTCTTTACTTCAGGGACTCTCCCAGCCCTGTAGAGAAGGAGCCCAGGCTCTCTCTTGAATGTGTTAGCCTTCTGTTCTTTCCCTCTCAATAAAATTTCACTGTAGCTCACACCATTTAGGTTCTGAAATTCTATAAGCAAACAAGAGCAACAACCCTGGTTCTCTTACCCTCAGCAATAAGACGGGGCTGCTGACCATGAGGCTTTCCCACTTCTGGGTTTCTTCTATCTTTATTACTTTTCAACACCCCACCCCACCCCTGCTTTTCTTCTTGCTGCACTCAGTTGTGGGGCTTAAGCATTCTCTGCAGAGCTCACTGGGGGTCAAACACGCACCTTGGACTTGCACACATGCTTCCAGGCTGCACAGATCTGCAACAACATGAGAGGTGGGGGCCTCACTCTACACAAGTGGACAGTGCAGGATCTCAAACTTGAAGCTCTTTTACCCATTCCTGGGGCCCCTAGATATCCCCTCGGCCCTTCCAGACGACTCTGTTCACTGTTCACAGGCAGAATTCACCCTGATCTCAGTTCTGTCAAGGGCCCACGTGAGGGTGCTTGTGTGACTGTGTCAGGTGTGTGAGCGTGCGTGCGTGCGTGTGTGTGTGTGTGTGTGTGTGTGTGTGTGTGTGTGTGTGTGTGTAGGGAAGAGGCTTGCAAGGCTGGAGAGCCACAGGCACAGAATGATTCTGGGGTCTGAACGGCATGGCCCAGTCCCTGGGCACGCTGCTCCCACTGCTCCTCCTTTCAGATAACACTTAGGACTTGGGAGCTTTGCCTTAACTCCCTGCGGGGCTCTACCCATCTAGGACCTGACCAGAGTCGTGGCAGCAGCTAAGAGCTGACTTACCATGAATCAGACCAGGGGTTTCTGCTTGGACCCACACTCCTGGCTAAAACTCACTTGCAACTAGATATGAAACACCGTCACCTGCCTGAGCCAGAGCAGAGACTTTCATCATGGGTCAGCAGCACTCTGTCCGACCACACACATGTCCCACAGACACACAGATACCGCACACACCCCACAGACACCACACACATCTTGCAGACACCACAACCCCCACAGACACACACCTCACAGACACACAAATACCCCACAGACACACAGATACCACAGATACCCCACAAACATACACCTTGCAGACACACAGACACCACACACATCCTGCAGACACCACAACCCCCACAGACACACACCTCACAGACACACACATACCCACAGACACACAAATCCCCACAGACACACAGATACCACAGATACCCCACAAACATACACCTTGCAGACACACGGACACCACACACATCCCACAGAAACACACCACAGACACACGTACACCACACATCTCACAGAAACACACCACAGACACATGTACACCACACACATCCCACAGACACACAAATGCCATACACACTCCACAGACACAAACACCCCCTAGACACATAGACACCATATACACCTCGCAGACACAGACACCACACACACCCCCACACACTCCTCACAGACACACATACACCACACATGCCCCACAGACACACAGACACCATACACACCTCACAGACACACAGACACCATACATACCCCACACCACACTTATCCCACAGACACACATACACCACACAGATATATACCACTACCCCACACACCCACACATACCCTCTGCACACATAGATATATACACAGGCTTGTCCTAATTCTCTAATGAGGGATTAGGATTAATCCTCGTTCACCAAAACTAAACTTTAGAGGGTCGAGAGATGACCAGAGGAACTGCGCCAGCGACCCCCCTCGCTGTATCTCAGCTGTGAGTCTTAAAGACTCCCAAGGCCTAAGGTCCTTGTCTGCTGGACCCCCAGAGTCCCTCAAGCCCCTTCCTGACTGGGCCCACAGCTCAGCCAAGGAGAGATCTGGACTAACTCTAAGAGAGGGGGTCTCCTTCTAGGGAGTCTCCCCTCCAGTCCTGGGTTGGGGCCAGCCAACCAACTGCCTGGGTTGGGGCAGCGAGGCAGGAGGGGCTGTGAAGACACATCTGGGAATATTTTTTCCTTTATTTCTCTCTCAGGGCTTACTCCTGGCTCTGGGCTCTGACCACTCCTAGAGGTCTGAGGGGATCATATGAGGTGCCAGAGATTGAACCTTTGGCCGGCTGAGTATAAAGGAAGCACCCATGTACTATGGCTTCAGTCCCCACACCTGGGTATTTCTGACATCTGTGTCTTGTGGGGAGGGGGGAAGGGGGAAGAGAGAATAGGAACTAGGCCTGTTGGCAAGTAAGGACATCATTCTCCTGAAAAGGTCATCCTGGAGCTGCCAGGGGTGACTCCACCCCCTGACCATCTGAGGCCCGTCCTTCCATGCTGCCCCTGCTCACCACTACCACTCGCCTCCAGCCTCTGTTCCATAGCAAAGGACCAACCTCTCTCTCAGGGCTCATGGCAGAAGTGGGTAACCCTTCTCCCTCAGGGTCTCCCCTCAGCCTGGCCTCCGGACCCTACCCAATATCTAAGCCAGTTTCTCCAGTCTGAGCAGAAGGGTGCATTCTTGTTTGAGATCGGGTCAGGTTCTCCAAAACCCCCAGAAGGAGGCCACCTACTTGGTGAGGTCTTTTATAGACCGAGTTTCTACCAAAAGGCAGGGAGAAGGTTGCAGAGGGGCTTTCACCTGGCCAGAACTTCCCGAACTTCCGGGAGGTTTGATCTGGGCTCAGGGGTTCAGGAAAGTTGTGGGGGGGAGTAACTTAAAGGTGCCTAGAGCTCTAAATTCGTGGCCTGCTGGAGATACCCAGGGCCACTTCTGAGCAGCGCTGAGTGCAGCTCCAGCCAGGCTGGCAGGACACGCGGGGTGGGAGGGTGCTTCTCGCTGACTCCCTGGGGCCTGTCTATCCCCGTCCTTAGCACCCATCACTGACAGCTCCAGTGTGGCAGGCTGATGGCAGGGGAGCTGCTGGGGGATGGGGGATGAGGGGGTGCAGTCCACCCTGGTGGAGATGAGCCAGGCGGGGCAGGGCCGAGGCACAGACAAGCCTCTGTTGGCCTCAGAGTCAGGAGCGCAGAGGACAGAGCAAAGGCTGTTGTTTGCAAATAAACAGCCCCAAGCTGGGCTGGAACAGTTCGTCTTTGTCTGGTTTATGCCCATGTGCTTCCTGATGCCCCCAGTCGAGCCCAGGTAGGGTTCAGGCCTCTCCCTCTGCTCCCTGGAAGTGAGAAGATACACAGGGATGGAGAGGTCCAGGCCTGAGCCACTGAAAATGTGATTCTGGCCTCAATGGCCTTCCAGGTGAGACCCAAAAATCCATTCCATGGACACAGACTTCCTCCTCTTCCTCCTCCTCTTCTTACAGCAAATCAGGGAGTCTTAGCTGTGAGTGAAAGAAGCAGATTCAGAGAGGTCAGGGGACTTGTCCCAAGTCACTCAGCAGATGAGTAGCCGCGCTGGCTTGCTCTCCATGTTCTTGGAAGAATTCTCTTCCCATTTTTCTTATGGGTTCCTCCCAGACCCCAAGCCCACCCAGGAGAGCCCGGCAGGGCTGGGGCAGCGCTTGCTGCACACATGTGGTGCTTATCAAGTGTCTTTGCAGTTTCGCAATGAACGTTGTGTGCTGGTCACCCCGACGGACCCAGAGCTGCAGCAGGCCTGCGGTCCTCCTCGATTCGTCTCAAACTTGTGCTCAGGCCACGGCCCCACCCTTACCTAGAGTCAGGGCTCAGGGTATGTGTGTGCGTTGGCGGTGGGGAAAGGAGAGGGGGTGTTGCTGGAGGAGAAGCAAGCCTGCGGACAAGGCAGGCGTCTCCATCCCCGAGGAAGCGGAGACCAAGCGTCATGCAGGCCTGGGGGATGTTTGCAGGCTCCTGCTTAGGAATGACTTGTAAAAGAGGGAGGTGGCCAAATTCATTCACATGGGCCTGGGAGCAGCCCTGTTCACAGAGCCAGAGCAAATACTCAGAACCGAAGGCCAGGAAGGACTCCCTGGAGAGCCTATGGGAGAGCCGCCCAGAGCCAGCCTGCCGCCAGGGATGAAACACAGGAGACAGCCGTGGTGCGGTGCTGGAGAGGTTTGCAGGCCCTCAGGGAGCAGGGACGTCTCTACAAAGCCTTCCTTCTAGGATTAGTTAACCCCACCACTCCCTGTCTGGGACCCAACAACCTGCCATGATACTTCCCAGAAGTAATGAGGTGCGAGGAAGCTGGGGGCAGGGGTGAGGGCTGAGAGAGGAGGGCGGAGGAAGGCAGACACCAGAGCTCCCCACCAGCAAGCCAAGCGTCCACTTTGCCTGGAAAATGGGAGAGGAGAGTAAACAAACACGCACAAATCAGGCCCCTCCAGTTAAGAACAGTTAAATACAAGCCCGGATGAGTAAATACAATAAGAGGCCAGCAGGAGGGTCCCCTGGCAGCTGAGCCTCAGTGTGAGACATCTGGTCTTTTCTTTCCTTTCTCGCCTTCTCCCATACCCAGCCCCACCACCACCCCAAGCCCCAAGCACAGAGTCCGAAACACCCCCTCCTTTCCTCACCCCCTCCCCAAAGGCAAGGCCAGCAGCTAAGAACGACTTCCTGAACATCAGAGGTCCAGGCTCCACTTCCCAGTCCCCTCTGGAGATCCTCGTCCTGAGGATGCTTGTGCTGCTGGCCACCAGCCTCTCAGGGCACCACCAGCCCAATAGGGACCTGAGAAAGCCACTGGCCCAGACCCACGGTCTCATGGAGGAAGGAGAGGAAACACCGCTGTCCTTTGAGACTTGGTTCTCACTCCTGAACCTTCTCTTTTCCCCACACTTGGAACTTCCCACTGCCTCCCATTCCCCAAGTTCCTTCCTGATTTTGAAATAAACTACTAAGGAGCATTCTCTAGATCTTACACAAACACAGCCCAGCCCATCTGCCTATAGATGCAGCTCAAGGACACCAGAACTGTCTGTCCCCGTGGACCAGGCACTGACCCACAGTGGCCTGTGTCTCCTGGGTGAAACAGACGCCTTAGCCCACCATGAGGCCGCTCTCATCCTCCAAGGCAGTCTGTGATCCCTAGCACATGAGCTCAAGTGTCATTTTGATTGTGTGTCTTTAAGAATATTTTTTATTTTTAGCAACTCTATTTGTCATCTCTAAAAATGAGAAACAAACCAAGTGTTCTTCAAAAGTCATAACCTTTTGAAGAGGAGGAAATGCAAAGGAGGAAGAGGCTTCTGAGGGTTGGAGGGTGCTCCAGGGCTTTGAAGAATCAATCAAGATTTTTTTTTAAATAGATCCCTGGCAGTGCCTGGGGATGAGGGGCAGGGGCTGGGCGCTGTCATGCAATGCTGGGCATTCAGTTCAGGGCCTTAGACATGCTAGGCTTGTAGACACTTGGACCATATATTGGGCCAAAGAAACAGCTTTGAAAGGGTTCAGTCAGGTAGAAAAGAAGAGAGGGAAGTCCAGGAAGGGGAATTATTTGAGGACAAAGGTTTATTTGAGGGAAGCTAAAAATTTGAGGAAAGCTAAAAGGGTATAGATGGAGTCTGGAAAATATAGAGCCAGAACACGAGGCTCTCCCAGGCTGGTCCTCCAAACTGTCCTTCATTGACAGCTGTACTGTCCTACCCACCCCAAGGCAGACTCCTCAGTGTAGCATCATCAGTAGAACCAAGATGGCCACAAAAGTATGTTGAAGAGCCCTCCCTGGCCTCCAGAGGCCTGAGAAAATGGATCAGACTAGAGCAGAGAACTTCGACAGGAGAAAAAAAGGCAGGAAGGCGAGTTCATGGGGATGGAGGATGGCAGAGCTGGCCCTCTCATCCGGGCCTTCCTAACGCATGTGTCCCTGGTGGACCAGGGTCCTCAGGTCTGAGGGTTCCAAGGGACATAGCAGAGACTGGCTCGAGGTTGGTGGGGGTAGGAGGGCATAGATTCGCTTATTTGGTTTGGGGAGAGAGGAGGAAAAGGACTTGTCCCCAGGAACAAAGCCAAGATCAAGGACCATGGTTGCTCCCAAGAGGGTTTGAGAACAGAGACCAGGACCCACACAGCTGGGGAGACAAGGAGGGCTGCCTGTCCCTTAAATTCAGGGCCAAGGCGGGCTACTGGCCTGTTTTCCTGACATAGATGAAAGTAAAGAAACGGGACTAGGGACCAGGGAAGATGGCACAGAGGTCATGGCACTTGCCTCGCGTGCCATTGTGACCATGACAGCGGTTCAAGTCCCGGCGCTGCCTCTGGTCCCCCAGGCACTACTAGGTGTGGCCCTTGAACACAGCATCAGGTGAGGACCCCAAGAAAGAAATATCCAGGACTGGTCTTGGCAGCTAGAGTGAAATAGAGAACTGGGAAGACCTTGCCCTTTTTTCCTGTTGCTGGGAGTCTGAGAAGGGGAGGTAGGATGCAAACTCTAGGCAAAAGGAGTAGCTGGTGGCAGGAAGGGGTGCAGAGAAGAGTGCAGGCCACAGGGGTCTCATCAGCATGAGGTGGGGTGGGGAGGGGGGAAGCTCTCTAGGATGATCAGGGTCGAACAGGAGTTGGTGCTCCATCGGCCCTAGGCCCCTGAGCAGTGGGGCCACCCTTCGCCTTAGACCCCAGGTAGGGTCTGGAGAATAGTTCTTGCTGTATCTGACATTGCCCTTCTCCCTCTTCCTCACCTGTCCCCACCTATAAAACTGGGAACAGGCCATCAATGTGGAGCTAGGAGGGAAGGAATGGGGGGCGGGGAAGGAGGTGCCCCTCTTTGAAAGTGTCATCCATGATGTCTTGTTTCCACCCGCAACTTCTACTTCTCAGAGCTCCCACGCCGGTCGCTGACTGTTGCTCAACCTTTGCTTCTTTGAACTGTGTCCTCCCACCCCCCGACTTCCGTCCCTGGCACCTTCTGGGCTCTCCTTCTGCAACTCAGCTTCCTCCTGCTCTGTGCCGACCCTTGTTCCGGGAAACCCCGTGAACCAGACTTCTCCAAACACCTGTCATCATTCTCTTCTCCAGGGACATCCCCAGTCTGCCTCTCTGGGGACTCACCCTCATGCCATCCCCCATCAGGACCTGCTGGTGACGTGGCAGCCCTGTTTGTTCTGTAGCTTTAAGCTTTGCTTGGTGAGAGCCCACTAGGCAGCTCTCTGTGCAGCCCCCACAGCCTCCCCAGGGCAGCATATCCATGACACGGGGTTCCCCTGGGACTCCGTCAGGATCGGGAAATAAGCTAAGTCTTGCTTCCATTAACCAGCCTCAAGCCCATCCTCCTGCTGCCTGCCCCACTTTGTCTCACTCTGGCCTCTCTCAACTCTGCCCTGAGGACTCGTGGGTTAATGACAACCCTGGGCCGCTGAGCTATTAAAGTTGGAACCAGAGGACTGAAACACCCCCCCACCCCACCCCACACACGGAGGCCTAGAGATGACTCAATCCTAAACCCAAGTGGAAACCGTTCTGGGTTTCGGGGATGCTCTGAACTGGAAACTGCCAGGAAAATGAAGAGACCCTGGGGCTGGAGATAGTACAGTAGGTAGGGCGCTTGTGCATGCAGCCAACCTGAGTTTGATTCTTAGCAACTTATAGGGCCCCTGAGCATGACCAGGAGTAATTCCTGAGTGGTACAGAGCAAGGAGTAACCCCTGAGTGTCTCCGGTATGACCCCAAAACCAAAGAAAACAAAGACACCCAAAGATGGGCTGGGAGATTAGTCACTCTCTCACCATCCATGAAGCAGTGAGCTCCTTCACTGGGCCCAGGATGGCATCAGGGCTCAGGACATGGTAAGGAAGATGGGCATCACCCTGTGCTCAGGGTGGGAGTGCCCAGACTAATGAGGACCAGACACCAGGAAGGTGATTAGAGAGAGAGAGAGAGAGTCTATTCAAAGAGGGAACACTGAGACCCTGGGCGGAGTACACAGCCTGGCATCATAGGGTCCATGAGGTTACACCTGGCTGTGCTGAGGCCTTACTCCAGGATCTGCATGCAGGAATCACAGCTTGGTGAGACCCAGGGAACACTATGCAGTGCCAGAGGTTGAACCAGGACCAGCCAAAGGCAAGAACTTCAGCCCTAAACCATCTCTCCAGTCTCTCTTTTGCTTGTTAGGTCATACCGAGTGGTGTTGGCTGGGGAGTTTCTCCTGGCAGTGGGGTTCTGTGTGGTGCCAAGAATCAAAGCTAAGTTTTCTATATTCAAGGCATGAGCTTCAACCCTTTGAGTCATTTCCATGGTCCTTGCTTTCTCTTGGATGGGAAAGATGATAGCATCCTCTGCGTGGAACATGTTGAAGGTTTGAGGAGAGGAGCTGGAATTTGAATGGGTGCTCATACATCCTTTTAAACATGGCAGGCAGTGCTGAGGACCCAGTGAAACCTGAAGGACCCCCCCACCTCCATTCCTGGGATGGTGACCTAGTCCTTTGCTGGTACTGTCTTACCCAGGGGAAGTCACTTCCCAAGCTTATGACACTTTGTTGAGATATTTCCAGCTAACATTTCTGGCTAACATTTCCGTGAGCCAGTTTTCCCACTCCTGGTGTTTTACCAGGTGCTGCAAGAAAGGAGAGTTTAGGTAGAGGGGAGAAGAACTGGAATCAGGTAATCTAAACAGAGGGACAAAGGGAAGGAAGGAGGGTGGGAGGGCACAGCATATTTGGAGGGACAGTTCTGTGGGAACTGAGAGCAGGTGCGGGCAAAGGGGTGAAGGACATGAACCAAGCCAGAGGAGAAGGATGTCAGAGTCACTCATTGAGAGGGGGTGTGCGGGTTCTGTGGGGTGACTTCATCTGGGAAGTGATGATGAGATGGCCAGGACACAACGGATAGCACATGATCAGAGATGGACACACCCAAGCCAAAGGTGGGAGGGCTGCTCATCCATTCATGAATGAGTGACACTGTAGTCACACACAGTGAGAGCCGGGCTCTGTCATTCCTCTCTGGATAACACTGCCCTGTTATATCAGGTCATGCGGGGGCTGCCATGGGCAGTGGGTGGAAAACTAGGAGATAGGAGGAGAATGAGAAAATTGTCCACTGAATAAAGAGATTCTGAGGAAACTTGGAATGAAAGGTTTCCATTAAGTTCCAGGCTGAAGGCCTCTACCCAGTCCTCAATTTTCAGTAGAACTGAGAAAATCTCTGTGTCTTTCTCTTGTCATTGTTCATCCAGGAGCTGAAGGGTTTTTGCAGGCCACAGCCCTGAGCCTTGTGCCTCGTCCTCCTTCCCCAGTGCATTCTCTGTGTCCTTTCAGATAGGACTAGAGATTCCCGTTTAATTCCTGCCTCCTATTGACCACTAGGTCTTCCCTTTCTTTCCCAGTGCCCCGTTCTGCTTCATAGCATTGCCCTCCATCACTTGACATTACAACAGTTTCCTAAATGATTTCTCCAACTGCCTCAGCCCCCACCTCAACATTTCCCAACTTCTCCAAGAGACCAAGGCCAAGGAAAGGTTACTCCTCTCATAATTCAGTTCCCAAATATAGTCAGCTGTCACCAGAAACTCCACCCGAACAGCCTCATGTATGTGACTTCCAACCTCAAAATTTCCCAGGGGATCTGGGTTTACAGCATGTAAGACAAACTCCTGCTCCCAAAGAGATAGTATACAGCTTGCCTTACACGTTGCTGACCTGGGTTCAATCACCGGCACTCCATATGTTCCCCTGAGCCCAACCAGGAATGATCTCTAAGCACAGAGGCAGGAGTAAGTCCTGAACATAGCCCAGAAGCAGAGAAAGAGGACCTGGAGAGATAGTACAGCAGTTAAGGCACTTGTCTTGCAAGTGATAGACCCAGGTTCAGTCCGTGGTACCCCATGTGGTCCCCCGAGCATTGCCAGGAGTAATTCCTGAGTACAGAACCTGAAGTAACCCCTCAGCATCACCTGGTATGCACCAAAAACAAAAAATAGAGATAGAGGGGGACCGGAGCAATAGCACAGCGAGTATGGTGTTTGCCTTGCACATGGCCAACCCAGGTTTGATCTCTGGCATCCCATATGGTTCCCGTGCACTGCCAGGAGTAATTCCTGAGTGCAGAGCCAGGAGTAACCCCTGAGCATTGTCAGGTGTGACACAAAAAGAAAAAACAAACAAACAAAAACAGACCCAAACAAAAAATAGAGATGGAAGGAAGGAAGAAAGAAAGGAAAGAAGGAAGAGAAAAGAAAGTCAAACTCCTCAGCATAGCATTCAATATTCTTTCCATGTGGCTTCAAGGTGCCTATCAACCACATCTCCACCAGGTACCAACTTCTCCGGGCCCTTTGAGAGTAACTGTGATGAGAATATTCTAACTGATTGTCGGTCTTTGCTCTGTCACTCCTCCAACTTTTTTCTGTAAGGATTAGCTGAAGTTATATCTCTCTGAGCGCCTTATCCCATCTGTCAGTTCAGAGTTCATCAGCCTGGAGGGTGCCAGTCTGTGATCAGTACAAAGCCATAGTTCTCTAGAAGTCACTCACAGGACACTGATTTTGCAAAATATCTTTGAGACATTAAGGAGCCAGAAAATCAGGCCCTGCCTTCAAGGTGCCTGTCTTCTAGGGGAGGAGGAGGAGGAGGCTGGTGAGCTGGCGCTTGGTGATCGAGGACGCCAGAGCAAGCAGAGGTAGAACAGGCACTTGCCTTGCATGTGTCTCACCCCATTCAACCACTGGCTCTGCATAGGGTTCTGTGAGCCCCATTAGGAGTGATCCCTGAGCACAGAGCCAGGACTAACCCATGAGCATGGCTAGGGGAGAACCAAAAAATTATTCTTAAAAGCAGAATATTCCTCTATGGAGTGGAATGACTGATTTATCTATCTCCTCAGCAAGCGTTCCCTGCATTCAGAAAGCTGCTTTTATTTATCTGAGTGCCCATGCTTGCTTCCGCTCAGCACCAACAAGGCTTATAGGCAGTCTGCTGTGGTTTGTAAGGGTGACCCGGGAGAGGAGGTGGCAGAGGAGGGAGAGGCTGGGCTGTGTCTTCTCATCCTTCTTTCCTCATCCTTCCTTCCACCGCCTTGGACTCAGTCTAGCGGGGTCAACACTTGCCAACATGAGTTCAGGGAAGTTGTTCAGAAGCAGCAGGTACTCTGGGGACCTGTGAGGACATCACTGGGCTCGGCCATGTCTCAGAAGCAGACAAATGCTCACAGCTCATGAGACTACTGTCTAGACCCGCGCTCCCTGGGTACTGCTCACCCCCGCTGAGGAGGCTGGCAGCTGGCCCCAGCTGAGCCGCACCCCATGTCCATCCCTCCTGCAAAGAAGGGTCGCAGGGAGCACACAGAGGCAGGGACAGGAGCAATGGGGACTGGGACAGGAGCAAGGAGTGACTCACTGGAAAAACTGAGATCTACCCCCTGGGAGCTTCCTCCCTGACTGGCACTCAAGCCCCATCTTGGTTCTGGAGGCTCAGTGCTCAGAGGAGCTAGGTCACTGTTGAGTCACCTCTGAGGGAGGGGACAGTGGGGACCTGTTTCCTCAGCCAGCCCTGGGGCAGGTGCAGAGATGCTTGCTCCTTTTGCCTCCATCCCCCACAAATGGCATGTGTATATGGGGGGGTGCAGCAGAGAAGAAGTTATAATGGAAGCTGGACAGAATCCCACATTCCAGGGCTGAGGAAAATCCCTCCAGGCCTCCACAGTTCTAACCAGGAAGTGGGGAATTCCCAGCAGTGAGGGAGTTGGTGAGAGAAGCTTAAAGGCCAGAGCTTCCTTGATTTTTCTTCGCAGGGTCCTGCCCTCCTGAGGCAAGTCCCAGCTTATCCCCAGGAAACAGAAGCGGACTCTTGGTGCCCCAGAATGTGGAACCAGAATCGGGGCTGTCCGAGAGGTAACAAATGCTCACAGCTCATGTGATTATTGCCTAGACCTCCCCATTCCCCCTCAGGCCCTACCTCCTGTCTTTCCTGGGGCACTCAGCCTCAGCCGGCCTCACCTCTCCTCACCTGGACCAGGAGAAGGGAAAAGGAAGGCTCTAGGAACGTTTCATCAGCAAAGTGTTGACAGGAAGAGTTTGGGATCTGGTGCTCTGTGCCCCCTGCCCCGCTCCGACTGGGGAGGGCCCCATGCTCCCAGTCTCAGCGTGGCTCCCGTAGCAGGAGGCTACTCCTTGACAAAGCTTGTCTGTGCAGACCAGGAGCATGTTAGCATCAGAGTTCCTTTATCCATCAGTCCACAGTGTCCACAGGTGCCCACTGTGCAGGCTCCACTCCATGGGCACCCAGCAGTGAGCATAGCCCACGGAGCCCCAGTTCTTACACTTGATTGTAGGAAAGTGAACAGATATTGGCATCAAAGACACGTCATTTTCAGCCACGTGGGAGAAGAAGCGAGGTCAGGGAATAGAAGAGTTCGTTTGTTGGATGCTCAGGACCAGCCTTGTGGAGGAAAGCGGCCTGTGGAGAGGACCTGAAGATGGGCAGAGGCGGAGGCAATGACTGGATCAACGATGCCCAGAGGCCAGACAGCGCTTGGCTCGGGAGCAGATAACGGAGCCAGAGTGGAGTAAACAGGGCCAGCTTAAGGGTGAGGTCAGAGCAGAAGGCAGGGCCAGGGCTGGAGGCCTTGTTTACTGCCCGGCGTTGGGCTTTCATTCTGTCTTGGTGCTGAGCAGGGCAGTGATTTATGCTTTCACAAGATTTCTGATTTCCATAAGATGTCTCTTAAATGGGGTTTATGACCAGGGCTGGGCCAGGCAAGCAGAGAAGGTTGTGACCATCTTCTAGCACCTCTTGTTCCCGGGTACCACATCCCCCATCCTGAGGCTCCCAGGCATCCAGCCTCTCTCCTGCTCTGCCTTTCTATCCCAACCTCCTGTGTCACAGTGGGACCTCCAGGCTCTGTCCTCACGCTCCTCAGAAGCTCCTTCGAATGTCTTCCAGCTGGAATTCTCTCAGATGTTCTCTTGCTCCCCTGTAGGCTACAAATCCCTGGGCTAGGGTCAAGGCAAACATGGTAGAGTTTGAGCCTAAACTCTGTTTCCAGCATCCCATGGCCCCCGAGCACTGGTGAGCTCGAGCATGGGACAGTTAAGCACATAATTGCAAGCCGAGTATCACCAGAATGGCCCTGGGGACCCCCAAAGCATTGCCGGGGAGCCGTGATATCTGCAATATAAAAAGGAGCAACAACAAGAAGAGGCTGGAGCTAGTACAGAGGTTAAAGCATGCCTAGTATGCACCCAATCAGGGGCAACTCCCAGCACCATGGGTCCCTAAGCATTTGAGACCTCTAAGCACCCCTAGGGTGACCTGGGTCACCCCTGGCAGCTCAGGGACTGAGGGGCATGGCCGACTTGCATCACAGATCCATTGGCCCAGAACTGCTGGCCCCCACCCCACACCAACCACCGCAAAATAAAATACAGGGCCTGAGAAGCCGGCTGAGCTGAGCGCATACTTTGCATGCTGGGTAGAATCCCTGCTCCTCCCAGCCCTCAAGGACCACCAGGGGCAACCCCCACCCCACCGCTAAGCCAGGAGTAGTCCCTGAGCACTGCCAGGTGTGTCCCCCCTCCCCCAATGCACCCACTCACGGCCTTCTCTGGGCCCTCTTGCTGCTTCCCTTGGCTCCGCTCCCTTACCTGAAGGGCCAAGGCCCAGGTCCCAGCAATGTCCCAGCTTCCTCTTCCTATTCTGGTGCTAGCCTCCTCCCGTGCCCCATAGGCACCCAGAAAGTGCCCCTTTGGATACTCCTCAGACCCTCCTGGTGACGAGGGAAGACAGCAGACCCTCTTCCCAGCGAGTGACATCCCAGTGGCACAAACAGGAAAACAGAATCAGCTCTGTGATGGGAGCGGTTAAGTGCCTCACGATGGGGAGAGGGAAATGGAGGGATTGTCAGGAGGCAGAGGGTGCACAGGTGTGGCAATGTGAGGGGAGATGGGCTCTGCAGAGATGGGAGTCCCTGCAAAGGCGCTCGGGTGAGAAACGAGGTTGTGCAGAATGCTGCTGTGGGGAGAAGGGGCCAGCAAGGGGCACCCCACAGAGCCCAGAGCTGACTCACCACTTTATAGTGTCTAATACCTGAGGCATTACGTTTCTTTGTAATTGTTTGTTTTACTTAAGCAAGGTAGATTTTCACCTGAGAAAAATGTGAAAGAAGGAATCCGAGCTCCGACCTCTGTTGCTGTTCCAGAGTCAGGGACGCTGACTCGTTACAAAGGCATCGAAAATCAGATGGGCTGGACATGTAATGCGATTTGGAGACAGCCACTGGACTAGAGCCGTTACTGACTGGATCCCAAGGGATGTCAAAAGATCACGTGGCCGCCCACCTACAAGATGGTCAGACTTCTTCGTCAAGACCCTGAGTGAACGGTTTGAGGCTCTTCGTATTCCTGAAGCAAGAAAATGCCATTGGGCTACACTGGCACATGATAGGGTCAAATGGAAATGTTACTGACGCCTGCTCAAGGAAATCAATGAATAACGGGTGTCGAGTGATCAAGAAGGTAGATTTTATTGAAAGAAAAATTGCTTAGAAAGACGTGTGAGGGAGAGAAAGAGGATAGATGCGTTCAAGAGAGAACACAGCTTCTCCAGAGTAGAAATGAGCAGAGAGACAAGCAAGGCAGATACATGTTCAAGGGAGATGTTAGGCTCAAAGAGAAGACCCCCTCACCTCATTTCTAAGGGGTCCTGGGCATTCTGCTCGCTCTAATGCATGGTTGGCCCAGAAGCGCTGCACTCTCTGAGGTGGGAAGCGCCTCGTTGCAAACCCAAATCATCTCGAGTCCAAATTGGCTCTCAGTGAGCTCCTGTTGCAGCCCTTCCACAGGCTTCTCATGGATCACCGCGGCCCTGCTGGTTTCTTCTCACAGGATTCCTCGCATTCCTGACTCTATACTAAATGCCCACTTCAGTTCCTCAAGTGCAGTCACTTGCTTTGGGATTTGCTGCTTTCTGCTTCATCTGATGCCATTGTTGCCCCCTCCTCTTCCTGGTCTTCTCACCTACCTAACTCCTACACTTTCCTCATGGAACCAGTCACCTCCTCCAGCAAGCCCTCTGTGATCTTAACAAGGCTGAGGGCTTAGGTGTTCCCTAATCATGCTCAGTCACAAGTGCCTGCTGACATCTCCGCACCCTCCAGAAGCCTATCAGGTTAGTGAGTGCTGGCCTCACCTGTTAGAGGTAAAAACATCAGCTTGTATCTCTTAGCATGTGCAAAACAAATGTTTTCTTTTGAATGGATTAACCAGGCGAGCTTGAAGATAAGGTTTCAAGAATGGACACATGAGCCAGGACAGAGCACATGTCTTAGGTATGTAAGGCCCTGGCAGTTCTACCAGCTCCTCACTGGGTGGAAATGAGTGTTTCCCAAAAAACAGGGTCAGGGAGATAATGGGCCAAGCACATGCTCTGTTCACAGGAGGCCCAGGCCCCATCCCCAGCACCACATGGTCCCCTGAATACTTTAGGGACTAACCCCTAAAGATAGAGCTGGGAATAGCCCTGAGCACCTCCAGGTGTGGCCCCAAATAAACAAAATAATTAAATTAAACTACAAAACTGAAATATGGATGTGTCGAAAAGATTTCAGTATAGGTGGCAGAGAAGCAACATAGCATAAGCAACCGTGACTGTCCCATGTGTCACTTTCAGGAGGGCCTGAGGGGACAGAGAGGCAGTGAGCTCCAGAGGTAGGTGAGGTCGCACGAAGGCATTTGGGCTTCATTCTAGTGGCAATGTGCTGGAATCTGCTGAGAGTAGCAGACTGGTGAGTCTGCAGGGGCTGGAGAGAGAGGAGGAGCTGCTGGACCCAGCCCCTCCTTCAGGAACCTGTCCTGAACCCCTCTTTCTGCCAGGATCCCCCAGCCAGTTGCAGAACTCCAGGAGTTGTGGTAGGAAACTTCTCAACCGGCATTTCCTCAGTCGGTTACTGGGGTCAGTGAGAGGAGCTCTTGGCTCTGCCCCGTAATTCACCTACAGGAGTCAACTCCAAGTAGAAAGTCATTGTTGACAGGAAGAGAGGTCAGACATACACTTCCTGCACTTCCAGGGCACCCAGACAGCCAGACAACACAACAAGGAGAGGAGGAGGGCTTCTGGGGTGGGTTGCAGACCTGCCGCCCACTCTCCCTCCCCTGAAGGCAGCTCCACATGACCAGCAGCCCAACAACACTAGCCAATGAGTCAGGCAGCCCTAGGGACCCTCTGCAGCAGGCCAGCTGGGGAGCCCACAGGGGAGAGATGAAGAGGCACATTCTGGCAGTCCAGGTCAGGAGGGCAAGGACAATGCCAGGGAAGGGCACATCTGAGTTGGGCATGGATTCTGACAGGCTTCCTCAGGGTGTGATAGGGAAGGAGGGACAAAGGACCGACTTCCCCAAAATGGGCTCCCCATGGGCTACCTATGGCAGGCGGCTGCCACTCCAAACACTGCTGAAATTCACACCTTCTGCTTTGTGCCAAAGAGTTGTCATAGCAGTGGCAGAGTTTTGAGCCACGGCATTGGGCATTGCGAAATATTCCATGAAGCCAGGCTGCAGGGGTCTATCCATGACGCTGCGGCATTGTGTGCTTGAAACTGGGTGAAGAGAGAAGGCAGGTGACGTGTCCTCATCACAGACACAAGCACCGGACCTGAAGGACACGAGACTCCGTGGGAGGTGACAGGCATATCTGCTCCCTGTCTGGCAGGGGCACTTACCGTGTCAAGCCCTTAAAACAGGAAGACACTTTTGGGACACTCAGAGTGTCCCAACCCCTCAAAACAGGGAGTGTTTTTCCACATCAATTATATCTCAGAAACTACAGTCTGCAAAGAGAGAGCGGCCACGCATGAGGGCGTGGAGGCGGGAAGGAGAAGGCCTTTGGGAGCAGGATCTGGAATCTGAGAGCAGATGAGCATTTTCTCGGCCAACCTTGAGTTTGGCGAGCAGGTTCAAAGTCATAGGAGAGTGGGGAGGGCACTTGCACGTGGTCGACCCAGTTCCGACCGACCCCTGTCACTGCACAAGGTCCGGTGAGCATAGAGACAGGGAGTAACCCTGAGCACCAGCAGGGTTAGCCCAACCTCTCAAAGGAGTTTGGAGGCTGTGTGTAAAGCCCCACCCCATCAGGAGTCCCGACCACCCCCAG
This sequence comes from Cryptotis parvus, assembly GCA_021461705.1. Classification (NCBI taxonomy): domain Eukaryota; kingdom Metazoa; phylum Chordata; class Mammalia; order Eulipotyphla; family Soricidae; genus Cryptotis; species Cryptotis parvus. The sequence continues at coordinate 93,749 of JAJIBD010004813.1, read as the reverse complement.
ACTGTGGTAAGGGATTCCTCTAACTGAGGGTCCTGGGGAGAAGGTTCCTAGCAGAGACCTACGGAGAGCAGAAACGGTGGCCCAGTGGAAAGAGAGAAGGTGGGAGACAGCAGGGCAACAGTGGGCTCAAGGGAAAAGAGAAATCTCCTGGTGGGGGCTGGGGGTCTTGAGGACCAAAGACAGTGAGAAAACATGGCCCCTACATAGCCATAGCAAAAGAAGGACCCTGGGTCGTCCCTCTCCTTGCCTCTTCCCTCTCCTCCTGTCTCCTCGGATGTCCTCGTGTCCTCTGGGGCATCCTTCCACACTGCATGCAGAAGCAGGAGAGACAGATACAGAGAGCAACTACAGCAGTTATGGTCGGGCTTGCTCCCAGCTCCCCTACAACACGAATCTTTGCTTGCCTGCTTCTGCTCTGCTCTGGAGAAGTCCATATTCTCTTTTGAGCATGAAATTTTCTTTCTTTCTCCTCACATCTTTCAATATAAATGATCTTGCTTCATAAAAGGTGTGTGTGGCTGAGGGGCGTGGTACTTCCTTGCATACAGCAGACCCAGGTTTGATCACTGATACCACATACGGTCCCTAAACCCCACCGGGAGTGATGCCTGAGCTTAGAGTCAGAAATAAGCCCTGAGCACTGCCAGATGTGACCCCGCCCCCCACCAAAAAAATAAAAAGGAACAGGAGGGTTATTGCTGTTCTCTACTTAGCCTTCTCTTGCTACAGATTGTCCTGCTGGTCTCAGCCTCAATGCCACACCTGGGAAAGACCTCAGTGACTAACCCCACGGTCAGGCCCCCTGGCATAGCTGACCCTGATCTTTGTGCCTCAATGAGTCCAGGCCCCATCCTTACTGTTAGCTCCACTCCACCAGACCTTGAAACATGTGTGCTTCCAGCTATATCCCCAGCTCCTGAGGCCTATACTGGGCATAGAGTAGATGCTCAAATATTTATTCATGGATGAATGATAATTGTAGCATTACTAAATGCTGGCTACATGCCAAGTCCTTTCTTCATGGATGCACCAAGTCAGCAAGCCCAGGGCCCCAGGGTAAATCCACTGCCCTGCCTGTTTTTAGAAATATAAAGCTTTGCCTGCCCTATGTCCCTTTGTGTATCTTCTCTGGCTATGTTCAAGATACATGACCAGGCTTAAATTCTTGTGACAGAAAGAGTATTGCTAGAAAACCAAAAATACTGACCTGCAGGAAAGGTCTGCTGACCTCTGTGCTACTTCATTCATCCTTACATAAGATGAAAGGGTGTCTTATGTGTGCATTTGATAAACAGGGTGACTGAGGTTCAGAGAGCATGCCTGAGCCCAGGCTGTCCTGCTCCACGTCCAGCTTCTGTAGCTCAGCTTCCTCTGTGCCGGACCTTTCTAGGAAGCGCAAGAAAGAAAGGGATGATTGGAAGCATCACTGGTAATGTGGGGGTGACCTACAGAAAGGGAAAAGAGCAATAGTATAGCAGATACAGCCTTTGCCTTGTACCCAGTGGACCTAGGTTTAATATCTGGCATCCCATATGGTCCCCCAAGCACCGCCTGGAGTAAAAAAAGAAAAAAGGGAGAACCAGTGTCGGAGAACGCCGCTGGGGTCCCCGACAGTGTCAGGACAGAAGTTCTCTTCTACCTCCGAGGACGCTGGGGAAACGGATGAAAACTCAAGAGTCCGACGCAGTTCCAAAAGGGCTTTTAATAGTACAGAAACTCTTCCACAGCCCTCAAATATAATGAACAAACTCTAGCTCTGGTCCTAACTTCGACCATACAAAAGAGCCTAAGTCTCCCACCAAAGAGAGAGGATTTCACCTCTCTCCTACTCCTCCTGGGTAAGAGATGAGTCCTACCCAGAAGAAGGAGCAAAAGGCCAAAGAGCAAAAGCCAAAAGCCAAAGGCCGAGGAGCCAAAAGCCACAGGAGCCAAAAAGCCGAAAGCTGAGGAGCCAAAAATCGAAGGGGCCTCAAGTCAGTCCCTTATATACACCAAAGTAATCCAGGGAGGGTCGTGTCAACAAAGAACTCTAAACAGAGTGTAGTGCCACACCCTATTGCAGGTATAAACAAAGATTACACCAAGGACTAATCCCGAGATTATCTCTTATGTAAAACACTGGAGGGCGGCTGGTATAAAGTAATACATCTTAACTTCATGGCGATTTGGAGACAACCGCTGGACTAGAGCCGTTACCGACTGGATCCCACGGGATATCAAAAGATCACGTGGCCGCCCACCTACAAGATGGTCAGACTTCCTTGTTTTTTTTTTTGGTTTTTTTTTTTTTTTTATTATACCACAGTGGAACATACAATTACAAAGGTGATCATAATTGGTTCTTGGTAATACAGTATACCAGCACCCATCCCTCCACCAGTGCCCCATTTCCACCACCAATGTACCCCACCCCCTCCTGCCCACCCCCATGCTGCCTTAATAGCAGGTACCCCAGTTTCCTCTCTTTCTCTCTCTGTCTCTCTCTCTGTCTCTGCATCTCTCAGCCTCTTATTTTACACATTGTGGCTAGCCCTGCAGGTATTTAGAGTTTATCACTTACAAACTTCCTTGTTAAGACCCTGAAGGAACGGTTTGAGGCTCTTCATATTCCTGAATCAACCAGATGCCACTGGGCTACATTGGCACGTGATAGGGTCCAATGGAAATGTTACTGGCGCCCGCTCGAGCAAATCGATGAATAACTGGATTCAAGTGATCAAGTGATCAACTTCATGAGCTTCATGTGATCTAGATGGTATCCACAAGGTCCTTCTTATTATCATCTGCACCAGGGTGATTCTGAGTATCTTGTTCTCGTGTACTGAAAGGGTCACACTCAGCCTGCTTAGAGCAAACTAGTATGATCCTTCCTGTAGTCTTCCTATAGTCTCAACGTAGCCAGGATGATAGTCTCCTAGTAAATTCTAACTGTCCCACGCTAGGTGCAGTGGGTATAAAGAGGAGCTGTGCCCAATCTAGAAAACATAGAAGTCTTAGTAGATGTATAAGTCAGAAGTTATTCAATCAAGGTGACTTCTGTAAGTGCCACACCCTCTAGCAGTGTTTACATAGAAGAGAGGTCTCATTAGAATGAACCTTAGCTTAAATAGATTAAACTGGGAGTGGGCAAAACAACAAAGCTCCCAGATTAGCTAGATCTGTCATCCAACTCTGATGACAGATATCCAACTCATCGAGAGTTGAGTTGGGCTTTGGTGGCCCCTTCGGCTTTTGGCTCCTCAGCTTTCGGCTTTTGGCTCCTGTGGCTTTTGGCTCCTCGGCCTTTTGCTTTTGGCTTTTGGCTTTTGGCTTTTTGCTCTTTGGCCTTTTGCTCCTTCTTCTGGGTAGGACTCATCTCATCCAACTCATCGAGATCCACTCTGCTGCAGTCTTTTTAATCCGGCCCAGGTATGCTGATCCAGAGACAGACCTGGGGCAGAGCTGCTTCTGGCTCTCACTGTGCCCAGCCGCTCAGGAGGCGCCAGGGAGGGATGGCAGGTTCTAGCCCTGGCCCGCCACCCCAGCAGAGCCTCACAACAAGCCATACGACCCCCCACTCCATGGGACCTCCATTTTCCACATCCGGACTTCCCCCTCATCAGAACTCCACCCAGCAGACCAGCCTATCAGCGACCGCGCGGTTCATCAATAAATGCTGGATTTTGAGATGACTACAAGAGCATGCTACCCGCATGGCAGAGCCTGGCAAGTTACCCGTGTTGTATTTGATATGCCAGATACCAGTAACAATTATAGACCTCATTCCCATGACCTGATGGAATGGTTTGAGGCTCTTTATGTTCCTGGAGCAAGCAGGTGTCCTTGGGCTCTATTTGCATAAGACAGGTCATATGGAGATGTTACTGGTGCCCGCTCGAGCAAATCGATGATGAACGGGAAGACAGTGATACAGTGAGACAGTCATCCAACAAACCAGTACATCTATATAATGGAATACTATGCAACTGTCAGGGAAAATGAAGTTATTTAATTTGCCAATAAATGGATGGACATGGAGAGGATCATGCTGAGTGAAATTAGCCAGAGGAAACAGGACAGATATAGAATGACTGCATTTATTTGAGGGATATAAAAAAAAGTATGATACCAATATCCATACCAATATCAGGCAAAACATGGAGGTCTTGTCAGTAGGCAGAATCTACCCCGTGTGTGCGAGTCAGAGGTTAGGTAAGGCAGAGAAGGGAACAATGTGCTAATTATTGTTTGAAACGATAATACCAGCCTAGAACTGAGCATTGAATATAGGCAAAGGAATATACATGATAACCTGTAAATGTTTGTACTGCAATCCACAATGTGTAAGAGAAGGAAGAGAGAGAGAGAAAGAGAGAGAGAGAGAGAGAGAGAGAGAGAGAGAGAAGAGAGAGAGAAGAAAGAGAGGCAAAGTGCCTGTCATAGAGGCAGGCCGGGAGAGGAGGGAGGGAATCAGGGGACATTGGTGGTGAGAAATGGGCACTGGTGGAGGGATGGGTGCTGGAACACTGTATGACTGAAACCCAAACATGAACATCTTTGTAATTGTATATTTCACGGTGGTATAATAAAAAAATTTTTTAATAAATTAGTTGTATCACTTTGTCTTCCCGTTGTTCATCGATTTGCTCGAGCAGGCACCAGTAACAGTTCCATACCTCTGAGGATGAGGAAGAAGGCGGAGGGCGGAGCCGGAGCCTGCTGCATTGGGACAGCTTCTCGACCTGGCTGTACTGTGTGTGCGTGGTGAGCTTTGACCTGGAGCTGTGCCAAGCCATGGAGGTAATTTATCCTCAATATCCTAAACTTACTGCTAAAGAGAAAAACAATATTTGCTATTTGCCTTTTCACTGTATCACTGTCCTCCCGTTCATTATCGATTTGCTCGAGCGGGCACCAGTACCATCTCCATATGACCTGTCTCATGCAAGTAGAGCCCAAGGGAACCTGATTGCTCCAGGAACATAAAGAGCCTCAAATCATTCCATCAGGTCATGGGAATGAGGTCTATAATTGTTACTAGTATCTGGCATATCAAATACTACACAGGTAGCTTGCCAGGCTCTGCCATGCGGGTAGCATACTCTTGCCGTGCGGGTAGCATACATCTCAAAATCCAGCATTTATTGATGAACCCGCGGCTGCAATCGCCACGCGTGAGCCGGGCTGTGATAGGCTGGTCTGCTGATGGAGTTCTGACGAGGGGGAAGTCCGGATGTGGGAAATGAAGGTCCTCATGGAGTGGGGGGGTCGTCTGGCTTGTTGCCTTTCAAATAAAATAAAATTTTAAAAAAGGGAGAACCAGAGAGAAATCTCAAAGGGCTGGATCACATACTTAGCCTGCAGGAGGCCCAGATGATCTGGGAACAGCCCTTGAGCACCATCAGGCATGTACCCCCAGCCCCACTTCCACCCCCAAATAATGAAAATAAAAAAGGAAAGGGAAATGGAAACAGAAACACAGGACAGCTGGCAGTTCAGTGGAGCCCTCTGGACACCTGGAGTTTCGGTGCCCCCTATTCCCTGCAGGAGGAGAGACCCCCACCCCCACATAGAAATGGGAGCCCCTGCTCTCCAGCCCTGGACTGGGTATGAATTCTCCACACTCAGAACATAATGTTCCCACATCCCTCTTTGTTTCAGCACTTCCTAGAGGAAGTAACAAAAGACTTGGAGGTGACATTAGTTTATGCTGTGTTTCAGTTAATGCAGTCAGCACCTGGACAAAAAGTCACATCACCCCCAACATCTCTAAGTCCCCAGGGAATCCTGCTATCCCTACTCTCGTGCCCCTGCACTCACCAATTTTGGATCAGAATCTAAAGATTCTTAGGGCCGGAAAGATAGTACAGCAGGTAGGGCATTTGCCTCTCACATGGATGACCTGGGTTTGATCTCCGGCATCTCCAAGCACAGTCAGGAGTAATTCCTGAGTTACTCTGCCAAGAGTAACCCCCTAAACATCATCATGTTTCTCTCTCTTTCTCTCTCTTGCTCTCTCTCTCGCTCTCTCTCTCGCTCTCTCTCTCTCTTGCTCTCTCTCGCTCTCTCTCTCTCACACACACACACAAGAATCTAAAGGTTCTATTTTGTTGGCTCATCTTGATTCCTTCTGTTCCACACCGAAATGGATTTGTATTAGAATTTGACTCACTTCACTGGCATGATCCCCTTCAGGCTCATCCAAGCAGTCCTAGAGAGGAGGACCCACACCTTCCCGAAGGGGCTGACTAAGGTGCATGTCTTCTCCAT
>JAJIBD010004813.1:0-82500 GCA_021461705.1 Cryptotis parvus | reverse complement strand
ACTCAGGTTTCAGGTCGTTCATCACGTTGACTTCTCAACCTAGGCACACATAGCTGTTGCATTCAGAGATGTTTGTTCCATTGAGGGTGAATGGGGCCTCTGGAACTAGTTCATTTCTCATGAACATAGTTTTGTTGAGATTCAGCTGTAGAACTATTCTTCCACATTCTCGGTCAAAGTCTGCCAGCATTTGTGCCGCTTGGCTGATGTTTGGTGTTATTAGAACGATGTCATCAGTGAAGCATAGGTGGTGTAGTTGCCGGCCGTCTATCTTCACTCCCATTTTTTCCCATTCTAACTGTAGCATGATGATTTCGAGGGTGGTGCTGAAGAGTTTTGGTGAAATGGTATCACCCTGCCGAACCCCTCTTTTGACGTCGATGATAACTTCCCTGTAGAATGGTGAGATCCTAGTGGTGAAACCATGATATAGTTCACAAAGGATCTTGATGTATTGGGTTTGAACGCCCTGTTTGACTAGGGCATCTATGACTGCTTCAGTCTCCACAGAATCGAAGGCTTTCTTTAAATCAATGAAAATGAGTTAGAGCGGCATCTTGAATTCTCTATAGACTTCAATGAGTTTGGTTATCGTGTGGATATGGTCGATTGTGCTGAATCCTTTTCGGAAGCCAGCCTGCTTGCATGGTTGTTCTTCATCTAATGTTCTGCCAATCCTGTTCAGGATGACTGGAGTGAACAGCTTGTATATGACGGACAACAGGCAGAGCAGATGGGGCGATAGTTGCCAATGTCGTGAATGTCTCCCTTCTTTTTTTTTTTTTTTTTTTTTTTTTTTTTGGGTCATACCCGGCAGTGCTCAGGGGTTTCTCCTGGCTCTGCACTCAGGAATCACTCCTGGCGGTGCTCGGGGGACCATATGGGATGCCGGGAATCGAACCCTGGCTGGAATGGGCCGGCCGCGTGCAGGCAAACGCCCTACCCGCTGGGCTATCCCTCCGGCCCCACCCTTCTTGAACAGTAGAACTGTCCTGCTAGCTTTCCATTGGGAGGGCACCTTACATTTGGTCAGGTAGCTTGTGAAGAGTCGAGCCAGTGTATGAATGAGAACTGAAGGCAGATTCTTCAGGTGTTCAGGTTTGATCTTGTCTGGGACTGATGCTGTTCCCTTCTTAACTGGCGAAATGGCATGTCGGATTTCAGAAGGGAGAACGTTGGGAATGATATATCCATCCTGCGGAATTTGGTATGTGGGTAGGTGGATATGGCTATCAAAGAGATCTGAGTAGAAGTCATGGATAATCTTCTCCATTTCCTTTCTGGAAGATGTGATAGGTGGGCGTTGTAAATGCTTTTTTCTGGCTTCTGCTGCATCCTCCAGCACTTCTGCTCTTCTCTCCTTGAGGTCTTCCTTTATCGCTTCTCTGCACTGCTTTGCAAGCTTGGATGTTAGTATCTGGTTGCCTGAGGCTCGCGCCTTACCATGTTGGTGGATGAGCTCGAGGGTTTTTGAAGACAGGTGTCCTTTTGTGTCCTTTTACTCTCTTGGCATTCTTTGCGCATTATTTGCACAGTGCTGTACTTTAAAGAAATGCTGTCCAGGGCTTTTTCCTCCACTTTCTTACCTGTAAAATAGTTTTGACATGAGTCTTTTTGCATGAGACACAATGGAGTATTTCAATGAGGTTTTATTATTATTGTTGTTGTTGTTGATATTATTATTATTATTATTGGTATTATTATCACTGGTTTGGGGTCACAACCAACAGTGCTCAGAGGCTACTCCTGGCTCAACGTTTTTGGTTGCTACCAGCTATATTTGGAGAACTATGCAGTGCTGGGAGTCAAACCCAGGATTCCTTCATGCCAAGTTTGTGTACAAACCCTCTGAACTATCTCCCTGGGGAGATAGTTCAAAACCCTCAAAACTCTGACTGAGTTTTGAGGGAAACAAATGTTGGCATAAGACAGGCAGGAAAGGAGGAGAAAGGGGTTCCGGGAACAAGGGTTCCATCTCTAACAGAGCATACCAAGGCCTGGGCGGAGGAGTCTTGGAATTTCCAGTTTTTCAAGGGCTGTTGACTGCAAAGTAAGATCAATTATCCTTCATCAATCAGCAAGTATTTATTGATGATTGTTTCATGGTGAGCTGTAGCTAGTGGAACATAGATGAGGTAAACCCCGTTGATTCTGCAGAGACTCTCCTCTGGACTTTTCATCACTCACTTCCATGAATGACTGTGACTAACACTTACCGGCCATGCACTCTGCCGCAGAGGGCTGGTCTCTCCTGGCTGGATGCAGTACAACTTTCTAAGACAGGAAGCATTCCTGTCACTTTAATGATGAGTATGCGGAAGCTTTGGAGAGGACCCTAGGGCTGGGGTAGAGCACAAGTCTATCCCTTAGCACATGCATGCTGACCCTCAGCCCCCAGCACCCACTGCCCACCTCTGCCCCTAGCACCAGTGGACATCACCTTGGTAGCCCTTTAGCTCCTCCAGAGCCCACATCGCCAAGTGGCCCCTGACCACTGGAGCATCGGTCTTCAGCCCCCCTCTCTTTTATTTATTTATTTATTTGTTTGTTTATTTATTTATTTATTTATTTTGCTTTTTGGGTCACACCCGGCAATGCTCAGGGGCTACTCCTGGCTCTGTACTCAGGAATTACTCCTGGCCGTGTTTGGGGGACCCTGGCCGCGTGCAAGGCAATCACCCTACCCGCTGTCAGCCCCCTCTCTCTAACAACATAACATCTAAGAGCTTCCTGTGCTGCACAGCCCTCACAGTGACGGAGCAGCCAATCAGAGGTTGATTGTCCATTCCCTGATTTCAGCAATAGCAACTTCCCACAGAGACTTTTGAGGGACAGGAAGTTTTCCAGGAAACTTCTAATTTGATCCTCTCACCTTGCAATCATTATGAGGTCACGGTGATTTTAAGGCCCATTTCATGCAGGAGGCCATGGAGGTGCCCAGGTTTCTAGTGACTAGTCCAAGGAATTCAAGCCCAAGTAAAAGCCTGTGTTCCTTGGACCGGAGGGGAGGACCGGATCGTCTGGTCTGGGCCCCTCCCAGCTTCTGGTGCTGATCTGGGAATTGCTGACTCTGAGAAAGAATTAATTCTGGGAACTGAATTTGCACCTAGCAGCTCCAAAGAGCCCTCTTGCTGCACATAAGTCTGCTTGGACTCTGTCCCTGAGTCCTGGCTGGGGAGGGGACATGGGAAGGGCGTTCTGGCAGCCGCAGGGCTGTGGAATGTGGGAGGGGCGGGCCTGCTGCAACCAGGAAGGTTTCTAGTGAATGAAATGATTGGGAACTACAAAGATGTGGGCCATTGTGGTCAGGGGACGGAAGAGGCTCCCAAGGAGCCCCGCATTCCTGCTCCTGTCAGCAACTCAGAGCTGCACCATGTCCACCGCCCCAGGCCCCAGGGCTCAGCCTGTCCCCCACCTTCCCCTTGACCACAGAGCAGGCTCTCTCCCACAGGAGGATTCCAATGCATATTATTCACAGTCGGGGGTTCTGAGATGGGAGCCCCTGTACCCAGGGCCCCTTTGTTCGGGCGGGGGTTGTTGCTGTGTCATTGACAGAGCATTGGCTGGAGGCCCTCTGGGCATTAAGTCTTGATTAGCACTGTGGGATAACAGATGCAAGGACTGTCCCTCTGCCACCTCACCCATCCCTAACTCCTAATAATGATGTTCCACCCCTCTAAAATATCTACTATATTCCAGGCAAATTTCTAAGTGTTTTGTACATTACTTTATAGAAGCCCTGTAAGAGAGATGCCATTATGAACCCATAGTGTGGGGATGGGGATTGGATACACCCAGTGGTTCTCAGGACTTACTCCTGGCTCTGTGCTCAGGATCAATCCTAGAGAGGCTTGGGGAACCCTATGAAGTGCCATCAGATTGAGTCTGGGTCAACAGAGTGCAAGACAAGAGCCTTAACCTTTGTGCCATCTCTCTTGCCCGTGAGTTCCATTTTACAGAAAGGAGAAAACCAAAGCACAGAAAGACTCTATGCCTTCCTTCATAGGGTCACAGAGGTACCAGAACACAGAACCAGGATTTCAACCAACCCAAGAAACACAAAAGAATGCTCTGCCCTCCAGAGCAGCATGATACTTCCTGTTCCCTGGAGAAGTACTGGCCATAGTCAGGAGAAGGAAGATTAAACAGCTGACCAGAGGACCAGGGGCTTCACACACACAGAGAAGAACCTGTAGATTCGGAGAAGCCCCCTCATGCCTCTCCCCAACTCTCCAGCAATTCTGAAGTGCAGCCCTTGCCCTGTTCAAGCCTGCATGTTGGCCGTCCCTCTGGGCTCATGGACTGCTCAGCAGGTACTGGACAAATGAACACAAAGGACCTGGGCAAGGAGCAGCTTTCAACTGTTCTGTGCCCTAGCTGTTTCTGGGGGGTCTACACTCTTCCAAACCCCACTTTCTGGTTCCCTTCAGGGACTTCCAAAAGCCAGGGCACTCTGGGACCTAGGCATGAGGAATGCATATCCCATGCATACCTATTGCCTCCTGCAACACCATCCTTCCCATCCCAGGGCCAAGGAGGGTTTGTGATGGATGGATGGGGGAGGAGCTCAGGGACCAACAGACACTCAAACAGTTTCATGCATCAGAAGATAAGCACAGCTACTCCAGGTCCTCACTTCCTATTTCCAGGTAATTCTCTGCCTCATTTATTCTGAAGTCACCAAGTGGAAAATGGAGGAAGTGGGTGAGGCCTGTGGCCAGACACATGCTTCCAGGCTAGTCATTCTCTTTGTGACTCTTTCTGATGGACGTCAGAACAAATTCTCCTTCTGGAAAGGTCCTCAGCTGATTCTAATGGGTGGAGAGGGCACTCAGGGAAGCCAATGGTGGGTGAACTGCTTCTTAAACTCTAGCTTGGAGATATCAGCTCTGAGGGGGCCCATGAGGGGACCTGAACAAAGCCTGACTAGACAACAAAAAGGAGGACCCCAGGAATGTGGAAGCCCACAACTCAGCCGTGTCCTCCACCCAGTGCTAGCTCGTGAGGCTGGTACCATTGTTTCTGCAGCAGCCTGGAGACAGGGACAGTTTGGTCCCTTGCAGTCAGGGAAGTGGGTGCTTCTCCAATGGAGCAAAACCTGGCTCTTGGTCCTTTTCCACACACAAGGGTTCCAGCAGCTGGGAGAAACTTGACAGCAGGCTGGGAGCTGCCATTCCCATTTGACCATGAGAAGTCCAGGCTATAAGTTCCTCCACTGTGGCTGGAGGAAGAGGACAGGTCTTGAGGAGGCCTGTCCTGGAGGTCCAGTTCCCACCCCTGGGTAAGCAGGGGTCTGAGCATATACTGATCCTCTCTGAGCACCTCACAGGAGCACCGGGTTAGGGGTCTGAGCACACTGATCCTCTCTGAGCACCTCATAGGAGCACTGAACCAGGAAAGCTATATGTCTGCTGTATCCCACGTACCCACAGCTCCTCCATCACTCCACAGCCACTGCTCAGAACAAGTGGAAGCTGATTTGGTGGAAGAAAGAAAACGACAGACAGAAGATAAGGGGAGAGAGCCGGGCGATAGCCCAGCGGATAGGGTGTTTGCCTTGCACGCGGCCGGCCCATGCCGGCCGGGTTCGATCCCCGGCATCCCATATGGTCCCCGAGCACCGCCAGGAGTAATTCCTGAGTGCAGAGCCAGGAGAAACCCCTGAGCATTGCCAGATGTGACCCCCAAAAAATAAGATAATGGGAGGGGAATGAGGGGGGAGAGAGAGAGAGAGAGAGAGAGAGAGAGAGAGAGAACTTTGTAATAGATATCAACTCCCCAGAAAAGATCCCAAGGGGAAATTGCCCGTCAAATGATTTCCAGGAAACAGCATTCCAACAGCCAGCAAGGGAGACTTTCCTCCCACTTCCTGCCATCCATCCCCATTCCTCTTTTCAATCTCTTTCCTTCCGCCCCAGGCTCCTTCTTCTGGCTAATAGGGTGGCTCTGTGACTCCCTTCTGCCTTCTCTGGGTCAGCTGAGCACTGCCTTCTCCGTGACGCTACAGGAAATCAGAAAAACCCCAAATCTTGCACTGTTCTGAATTCCTCCGAGCCTTCCCCAGGACCAGCTCCAGACTCCACCAGCAGTCAGCGCGGAGTGTGGCTGCGCATCTGAGGGGGAGCGAACTTGGCCTGCCCCAGACCTCACTCCTGAGGCTCCCAGCCCAGATGCAGCCAAATTCCTAAGCAGGCCACAGGCCACAGCTTCACCACCTGCTCCTGTTTGCTAACGGGGCAGCGTGAGGCAGGAAAGCTCCTGAGGTCCCAGCACTCACTGAGGGAAACACACACGGGCGTGAGGACATGCTGATGGCTTCCAGCCTGCAGGTCTACCCAGAACCTGTCTACCCAGCATCCCCGGTCAGGTGGGTCGGGAAGGAGGATCTCCCCAGAACAGGAATGAGCATAGAAGTTGCCTCTCTGACCCCATCACCACTTCTTGAGAAAGGGCTTTTCATTGCTCCTGCTCAGAGTTGGAGAGAGGCTAAGAATAATTAAGGGCTTTATCTTCGGGGACACAGAAAATGAAAGGCAAAGGGGGGCACACAGGCACGGGGCTCTCCAGTCCCTTTGCACCATTATCATGCCCCTGTCTCAGATACACAAGGGTAGACAGCTGGTAATAACAGAAGTAGCTAGTAATAACTGGCTGACCTCAAACTGCAGCACTTCACAGACACCATTCAAGCCTCATTAGCTTGGTAAGAGACAGGAAATTAGCCTCTCCAGACACAGAGGCAGAACCTGCCTGAGAAAGGGCTGTGTGATGCCTCCTGACCACTCACACAGTGGAAGAGGTAGAGCCAGGGTTCAAACCTGGCTATGGAGGGCATCTCAGCTGAGCGGGAGCAAGAAGCCTTGTGCTGATGCCATGTCACTGGGCCACTTCCACAGGCTGAGCCTGGCTCCAATGCAGCACCCTCAGCGGGCCCACAGAAGGTTTGGTTGGCAATGGAGGTAAGCGTCACATTTGACTCAACAAAGGCAAGAGGTTTGTCTCTGCACAGGACTTCCTTCAGTCTCTTATCAGATCTTTAAAACAGTGCTAGCCACCACAAGAGAAGTCCTTATTGTACAACTTAACAAAGCCTGCCTGGAGGGGAGTAAGTACGGCCTCTCCTTCCTCTGGGTCCCCTGATGGATCCACTCTCACCTTCCTTCCTCTTGGTTCTGAACAGCATCTCCAGACTCTGAACAGTTTCCTCTGAAGGCAGGGACCTCGCTGGCACTCATTAGCCCATTCAGGTCAGCACAATTTGAGGCACAGAGTGCTCATTTCCTAGTGAATAAATTGTTGTCTGCCGACCTTGTGTGACTCACTGCTACCCATTAACCTGCCTGCTGCCAGACACCCTTGACCTGCAGAGTGGGGTTCTGACGGCCAGCCTGAAGGAAGCACCAGCTGGAACAGGGCCCCACTAAGCAGCATCACTGCAGAGGCTTTTTTTTAAGAGTCCTGTGAAGCAAACAGTGAGGGCCAACCCCCTGAATGCAGGCGCCCCTGAAGGCAGGCACCAGTGCTCCAGCGAGGCACATGCCAAAAAAAAGCCACTGATGGGGTCCCAGAAATTTTGCTGGTGGTCTCGGATCTATCTGCCTTGGATGGAGTTTGTGGGAAACTTCGGTGGGGGTGGAGGAGAGCAACTGAAGGAGAAGGGCCATTCTGGGCAGGGACTTGGGGGTAACATGACTGGGGCTGCAGCAAGTGACAAGAAACGTCCCAACATATGACATCATTCCTGGACAGGGGGCCACCCAGGAGTTGAAACATTGCACACCTCAGAAGGAAGGAAACGTTCCTCAAGTTGACCTTATAATGCCTAGGTCTCGTTCAGTTTCATTCTCATTTCGAGACAAAACATGATGAATAGCCTGGGCAAATCTAGTTTGTAGGGCTACGTGGGGCGCGGATGCCAATCGCCGGGTTCAGGCCCCGCCAGAGCTCACATCACCGGCAAGTCAAGATCCTGGAGAGTCCCCTGGCACTCAGCGGCGCCTCCCTGTTCCCCGTCACAGGACACAGCGCCTCCCCTCTTGGCCAGGTAGTGCTGCCGTTGACCCCAGTGCGTCCCGAGAAGAGGAGACAAGAGGCTGGGGGAGCTTCTTGGGGGCCCGCCTGCACAGCCCTGATAAGGTGCGGCCCTGTGAAAAAGCGCGGAGAAGGCCCGGGCCGCGGTGTTTGCCCGCGCTCTCAGCCCATTTCCTGCTCAGATTTGGGAATTTTCTGGCCTAGAGGGAAAGCCCCTTGAGACGAATATTTGAAGGAGCTAGCGAGCACCGGATCTGCCTGGAGAGCTCAAGCGGAAAGGCCAGGCTTTGTCCGCCGCCACGGGCGTGCGCTGCAGGGCTGGAGGTGGCTCGCCCCCTGCTCCCTGGCGGGCCGGAGCATCGGCTGCGAGCGCAGACGGTCGGGGGCCACCCGGGGCCCCGTAGGAAGGACCCGCTGGGCCGTGGGGGAGGGGCGCGGGGCCGGGGCCTGCGCGCGTGTGTCAGTGCGAGTGCGTGTGTGTGTGCGCGCGCGCGTGTGTGTCTGGCGCGCGTCCAGGGTGATTTCCCATAAAGCACATGCCCCACGAGCTTAAAAGGCTGTGCCGAGGCGCTGGCCAGTGGAGCCCGGCTCGGGGAAAGTGAAAGTTTGCCCGGCTCCGCTCGGCGCCCGCCGCTTTCTCGGCGCTCCAGGGACAGCCGCGCGGCCCTCGGCCGGGGCGCGCACTCTGCAGCGGCCGGAGAGCGAGCAGCGAGCGAGGGCGGCCGACACGCCGGGCCGGGACCCAGCTGCCCGTATGACCGCGCGGGGGTGCCGCCGGGCGCTGCCCTCCCACGGTAAGCGGGCTCGAGGCGGGGGCGCGGGGCGCGGTCCCTGGGGTCCCCTCGCCGCGCGCGCCAGCAGCCCGGGTTCTCCCGCCGCTACCGCGGGCTCCGCTCTCCTTCGCTTCTGGCACGGGGGCTTCCCCGGGCGCTCGGACGGGCAGAGGCCGGCCCTGCTGCTGCTCCGCGGGCTGCTGCAGCCACTTCTCCCGGGGAGGGGATGGCGGCTCGCCCCATTGGACGGAGGGGAAAACTGAGCCAGCCGTGGGCAGGGCCGGGGACATTAGGTCAGCCTCGGAGCCCTTAGCACTCTCCCACTGCCCGGCCTTGGCCAAGAGACAGGCAGAGTGGTGCGCGCTCAGTGCGGAGGCTTCCCGGGTGGGCACCTTCCCGCCCGGGCGCAGACCGCTCCCTGGGGCCCTGCTGGGGAATGGGTGCTTCTGAGAGGGAAAGAAAAGAAAGTTCGGGGGTTATCCAGCGGACGCCAAGGCCAGGGTCTGTGCCCAGGTACCTGCTGGCCGAGGAGGGGTCAAACAAGCCACTACTTGCTCCAGCCTTGGGTAGCTGGTTTGGAGGGGACGGAGATGGGAGGGGCAGGCCCCAGAGTTGCCTAGTATTAGATCCCAATATCTATTTTTTTTTTTTTTGCAATGTCTGGTTTACTCAGTTGGGGAGTGCTGGGTTTGGTGGGCCTGGAGGGAGGTGGAAGGAAGGTCTGTCTACACTGCTCCTCAATCCTGAGGCTCCCCTGCTGGCCCTTGGCAGTCAGTGATGTGCCAGAAGGCACAGGTGGTGCCATGGCTCACAGACAGACGGTCAAGGTGTCTCATAGGTTACCGCCAGAGAAGCCCTGGAAGAGGATTAGGGAGAAGCCTGGGGGATGGGGGGGCAGAAAAATATTTGAAGGGGAAGGGGAGGAGGTTAGGAATCAGGTGAGAGGGAGAGGGAAGAGTTCCAAGAGTGAGTGACTGAGAGCTAGGGGAAGGGCGAGTGGACCGCAGGAAAGAAGGACCCGGGAGGAGGAGTTCAGAGGATCCACTCTCGCCATGGTGATGGTTAACAAAGCAGGATGGACACAGGTGAGGACGGCCATCTGCCCTGGGGCTGGGCTCTCCCAGCTTCTCTGAGACAGTCCCACCGACAGGCTCTTTCGGTAGCCCGGCTGTCAGGCAGATGGGAGGGAGGAAGAGAGGAGAGGAAGGCAAGCCCAGCCAGACACAGGGGTGTTAACCCCTGGGTGCCTGTCGTGTCCAGTCCCTCCTCAGAGGCCAGAGAGGGGCTCTGGAAGTAGAGTGGGGTCCCTTCAGGGACAGCCTTCCACGCGGAGCTGCCCTGTACCCGCCCTAATGCCTGACATCCCTCTGAAAGCCCCTCTGGACTTGGGGTAAAAAATGACATCTCAGTGGTGTGAGGAGCGCATCCCCTGCCTCACACCCTTTACACCTGAGTCCAGGAGAAACAGATGCATGGCCTGGTCAGCTCCAGTGGCTTTGTGGGAGGTCCCTAACATCCAGGACAGCCACACACCCCCAGGACTCCCTCCTTAATTGTCCAAGGGGTCCTGAAGCTTCCTGAACCCTGGACTTCCCTCTTCCACGTTCTGCTTCCCTGGGTCCCGGGCCGGTGGCATTGGGTCATCCTGTCTTCCCACCATCCTCCTCCTTGCTTTTGCCAACAACTTCTCTCCATTTTCCAAGAGCCTCCCTGGGGGACTCCGGGGCTGGCAAACATTTGGGCTTTGATGTCCATGGAAATCAGCGTTGTGTAGACTGCTTCACCAATTCCCTGTACTTTTCCAATGAGCTCTTTGCCGCATTTGTCTCATCATCTGGATTTTTGAGCTAGAGCCCAGAAAGGTGCCAGCTTGCACTCCACCCTAGGATAATTTCCCGAATCTGGAGGCTTCCCCTCCCAGGAAGCAAACCTGAGTGGAAAACAGAGTCCAAGGATCCCTGGGAGAAGACCCAGGACCAAGGAGGGACCCGGCACTGAGAAGGGAGAGAGGCAGGGGAGATGCGACAGACAGGCACATACGAGTGCCACATACGAGGAGCTCAGCCCCATCACTGTGAATGGGTGCAGGGTGAACAGGCCGTGGGTGCTGAAAGAGGCGAGAGAATGCAGAAGATGTGCAGGGCGAAGGACTAGCTAGACAGCTGGGTGCAGAGCCTGATGGAACTTCGAGAGACAGATACCTGCCAAGGATGGCACAGAGCAGGTAACACCTCCTCTAATTAATCCATTGAGCTCCTTTTTATATCCACCCAGAGCTCCAGAAGGCTTCTTCCATGGGATAGGTTCCCAGTAAAACTAAGTTTGAGCCCCTGGTTTTTCCACAGAGCCAGACCTGTGTGGAATCAGGTGGGAGGAAGGGCTGGGTCCAAGGGAAGCATCTCTGGCTCGAAGTCTGGAGGCGGTGCATAAACAGGCGAAAAGGGCATCATGCTGCCTGGGCAGCACCTGAGGTTGCTGGCACATTCTAATGCGTAGGTTCTTTGAGTTTGCTCACTGGACTGTAGACAGAATGATAGACCATCCATGTGCTTGTAGCTTCATGTGTAGTCAAGCTTAGGTTAATCTGGGGTTAGGATAGAGAGAGAGAGAGCAAGGCTGTGCTGTTTTTCTTGTGCTGATTTCTTGTGCTGTGCTAAGAAATCCTGAGAAGGGGCTGAGAGAGGAAAGAGAGAGAGAGAGAATAGCGGGTAAAGTGCTTTCCTTACATGAAGCCAACCCAATGCCACATACGAGGTCCCCTGAGCACTGAGCCAGGAGTAAGCCCTGAGCACCTCTGGTGAGACCACTTCCCCAATAAAAGAAAAAATCCCAGAAAGCTGGATTGGGGACACACTTAAAATCAGGGTGCAGAGATCCTGTATCTGTCACTCTAGGTAGAAGGTGCTGGTTGCTACAGCCCAGCTGGGCACGTGGGGGGGGGCAGTGAGGGCTGCAGCTAAATGATGCCATCTCCATCACAGACATGGCTGGGCCCCTGGCTGCTGCTGGCAGGTCTCCTGGTAAGCAGGAGCATCACCGAGGAGATTCCGGAGAGTTGTAGTCACATGATCGGGAACGGACACCTGCAGAACCTACAGAAGCTGGTGAGTGCAGTCATGCAGTCAGTGGGGGACATAGAGCAGGAGCCCATTAAAGGGGGACAGGGAAATAGGGCAGGAATGGCCTGGGGGCTCCCTCCTGGCTCCCCTGATGCTCCCCTTATTGCTGTCTTGGAGGTCAGGGGTGCCCCCGCCCCACACCAACCCCAATCCTTGCAGTCCCCTGCAGGCCAGAGAGTGGGTTTCCAGCTGGTTGCCTGGGTTAATGATTGCCTGGACACCATGTCGACTGAGGTCTCTACAAAGGCTAGTGAGGCCAGCTCTCCCTCAGAGAGAGCTTCCTCCGGGCGCCAGCCCAGCCCACCTGCTGGGTCCAGATATTGCCTTCGCTCCTGGACTCTCAGATGTGCCGCCAGCCTGGCCCCAGGGCCTCAGCCAGACTGGGAGGGAAAGTCCTGCCCCATTCCCAGCACTCTGCCCCCACTTCCCTGGCTTTGGCTGAACACTGGGGCGGGGCAACCTGCCCACCAGGGGCTCCAAAGGAGCTGGTACCTCATTCTTAGAAAGAGGCACAGTCCTCAGCAATTCTGAATACGGTTCCGCCAGGCACAACCAGGTCACTGTCATGGCTACAGCCTTGCTCAGAAGAGAATGGGCCATCTCTCCGGCCTGTCAGGAAAGGGCGGGAGCTGGAGGACAGGAGAACAGTGGCTCAGACTAGCTCCTGGCCCTGAGCTTGGGGCCCGTAGGCAGTGCCTCCCGCTGCTCTCACCTCTCCTCCCCTCCACTCCTGGTGCATGTAACTCTCACAGCTTTGCAAGTTGAACCGAAAGCCACTATATTCTCTGAGTTCAGAGTCACCCAACCACTGTCCTGCAGGCTCTGTGGGGCTAAGGGAGTCTAGCCCCAGCCCCTCTAGATACTGAATGCATCTCTAGCCTCTGCTTTGAATTCCTGCCACGATAGGGAGCTCGCTACCTCCCCGTGGGAGATCGTGCCTTAGATCTTTGCTCAGATCTTCCTTGTTAACAAACTGGCTTCTGTCCTAGGTTATGGAGTGGGAGGTGGCCGCGGCCAGCAGCACTCCCTCGGCTGTGTGGAAGGCACAGCCCTTCCCCTCACCTTGGCACAGACTTTCCAAGAGAGACCGGGGTGGGGTGGAGACCGTGGAACCTCAAACCTGGATCTACCTAGAAGCTCTAGCCCCCACCCCCGTTCTTTGGGAGGCTCGATGGACCTGAGGGCGACATGGTCAGCACTGGTCCCTGCTCTCTCTTGCAGATTGACAGTCAGATGGAGACCTCGTGCCAAATTTCCTTTGAGTTTGTAGACCAGGAGCAGTTGGTGAGTTACTGCTGTGCCCAGGACCCTGTGCCAGCTTCATGCCTGTTTTCAGTGGCCTGTTTTCAGGGGGATGTATGAGGGTGCATCAAGACAGGAGATACCCCGAGCTGAGCTGGAGCAGATGTGAGGATTCCGACACGCCCAAGTCTGAGATGGGAAGGTCCAGGGCTCAACAGAGCCCAGGCCCAGACCCCCATCGCTCCCTCCTGCCCTGCTCCATGGCACGCTCCAAGGCGTGCCAGGCCTTTCCTGGTTCTTCCCCGATGGGCCATAATGTGGTACTCTACTCTTGTCCATTGTCTTCAGGGAGGCATCACTCAGGAGTGATGGAGGCCAGGTTTTATCAGGAAGATGGCCTAGCTGCTCTGCTTGGACATAGGATGCCGTTTCTGCCTGGCGTCAGCCCTTTTCCTCTTCCTCCTCACACTGCCTAGTCAGCCTCCCAGCTACAGGTGCTGCCTCCCAGCAGCCCCCACACCGGGTTCTGCCCAAACCTGGTCCTACCACTGGCTCTAGCATTTCCCAGAGCCTCCTAACTGGCCTCCCGGCTTTCCATGCTCCCTTAAGCGGCCATTAGGGCGTGCGTCCTCTCAGGTCCAAACTGCTGCCCATGTTCCCTCCCAACCTGCGCAGGGTCCCTCCCTCCAGGAGACAGCTGGGTTCACTTGGCCTTTCCAAGTCCCAGTCGCCACTGCACAGCCCTTCCCTAGAGTCTGTTCTTCCCGTACAAGCTCTGCCTGGTGCCGATAATAAATGGCTTCCCAGTGACCCACTCTCCTATCTCGCTGGCCCTGCACACAATTACACTTCACAGGTATTCACTAAGAGCCAGCACCAGTCACACCAGGTGCTGGAAATACAGAGATAAACCAGGGTCTCCATCAAGTCAACTAGCATGTCCTTGGGGAGACGAAACACCACTGTGTCTTTCCTCTAAAACATGAGATGATCTCCAGTGCCCATCCAAGCCTCTAGGATCAGGGACCATGAACTGAAAAGTTTTTTGTGAAAACAAACCTGAAGATAGGACTGGAGAAAAGTACAGTTGCCTTGCATGTGGCTGACCCCGGTTCGATCCCCAGCATGGCATATGGTCCCCCAAGCACAGTAAGGAGTGATCCTTGACTGCAGAGCCAGGAGTAAGCCCTGGCTTACTC
The DNA here is from genome assembly GCA_021461705.1 of Cryptotis parvus. Taxonomy (NCBI): domain Eukaryota; kingdom Metazoa; phylum Chordata; class Mammalia; order Eulipotyphla; family Soricidae; genus Cryptotis; species Cryptotis parvus. The sequence goes on along the minus strand of JAJIBD010004813.1, from coordinate 68,136 downwards.
ATTGCAAGGTGAGTCAAACAAAACAAAATAAGCAAGCCTGAAAAGAGCAAGAGAGATAAAGTGTTGTGCTCCCGGGCACCCGCCACTCACCCCATGCTGATGGACACATTGACACTGGTGCTATAATTTCCATTAACTGGGGCCAGAGTTATAGTACAGTAAGTAGGACACATGTCTTGCTTGCAGCCAATTTGAAGATTTGATCCCCAGCATCCCATATGATCTCCAAGCCCACCAGGAGTAATTTCTGAATGCAGAGCTAGGAGTAAGCCCTAAAGATCCCTAAATGTAGCCCAAAAAAACAAACGCCAATTTGCAATAAGTAAACTAGAGCTAGTGGTGGTACATCCTGGCTTCAAGGTGTCATTAAAACCTCATCTACCAGAAATCCCAAGATCTCTCTCTCAGAATTTACATTCCCCCCACTGTAGTGCCAGATGCCAGAGCAAGAGTGTGAAAGATTAGCTGAGAGCCGCACCGTTCTCACAGAGGAGCCTAGGGTCTCTCCCCTGTGCGGTTAAGGCATGCCAAGTAGAAACTCACTTCCTGTCTGCATGGAGGAGCAACTGGCCCAGAGCCTGGTCTCCAGGCCACATCCCCAGGTCGTAAATTCTAGTTTCTCGCTTGCAGAGAGACCCTGTGTGCTACCTGAAGAAGGCATTTCTGCTGGTGCAGGACATTCTGGAGGACACTATGCGCTTCAAAGACAACACCCCCAACGCCAACGTCATCGGTGCAGCTCCAGGAGCTCTCTCTGAATCTCAAGAGCTGCTTCACCAAGGACTACGAGGAGCAGGACAAGGTAGGCGGCCAGAGGCCCTGGGGCTAGGGTAACACAGCGATTAGAGCACATTCATTGCCTCGTGCCCTGTAGCTGTGGCTGTCTTTCATCCAGTTCCCTCATTCCCAAAGTTCTGCCCAAGGGGCAAAGAGCTAGAGCTTGCTGCTGTCTTTCTCAGAAAGAGCTCTCAGGTGTCCGTGGTCAAGTGAGACTGGCTGCTGTTAAACAAACAAGGCCCAAAGCATGATAAACCACAAGAACCTCTCATTGGTTCAGCAGATAGCTGATGAGTGACTGGAACAAAAATAGAGAAAAACCCCCAGAGCCTCAAAGCTTACATTTGCGGGTGGCAAAAGAAAAGACATTTTCTTTTCTTTTTGGAAAAGAAAACCAAAGAGGAGATATGCAGGGTCACTATCACCCCATCACAGAAGATAAGCAAAGAGTAAGAGAAGGAAAGGGATAAGAGCGAGAGAGCCGTGGGACGCGTGCTTACCTTGCACACGGCTGACCCAGGCTCTATCCCCGGCATCACATATGGTCCCCAAAGTCCTGCCAGGAGAGATCCCTGAGTGCAGGAATAAGCCCTGAGCACTGCTGGGTGTGGCCCCAAGCCAGTCAACCAAACAAACAAAAGACATTCAGACGTTCCAGGAAGTTTGAAGACTCTGACATGAGGAAGCAGGAGTGGGCTAAACAGGTTTGGGGGTGCACGGTGGTTCAGGTGACATCGTGAAATGGCAAGCAGGCAGGGAGCTTGACAGATATCATAGGTAGAGCTGGTCTGGCAGATGATCTAGGAACCCTGGAGAAGAGCAGCAGGCTCGGGAACCCCAGCATTAGCTGGTGGGGGGGGGCAAAGAGCCGTGAGCTTTATCACAGGGGGGTGGAGAAGCCACAAGATAAGTGCTGAAAAGTGACTGTTGGAGGCTGGAAAGTGGCTGTTGGCGGCTGGTGCCAGATCAAAGGACGCAGCAGAGCTGCCAATGGGGACCCCCATAGGCAGGGACCTGAGACACACACACACACACACACACACACACACACACACACACAGTCAGAGAAGTAGCTGTTGGGGGCCAAAGGACAGGGGAGAAAATCATTTTATATTAAAACATAAGATATTAAAATGTGCCTCTGTGGTGAACCGTGTTACGGTTCGTAGGAGCCCCACAGGGGTGTTGTTTAAAATGTAGCGTACCCGGATGCACCCCAGGAGCAGGTCTGAGTCATGGAACTGCAGTGAAAATCTTCATTTTCACAGGCCCACCCCAAACTGTGGCCCCGCCCATAAAAGCAGGGGTGCTCCAGGGGCTGGAGCCATAACACAGCAGGTAAAGCACTTACCTTGCAAGCGTCTGACCCAGGTTTGATCCTGACACCCCCATATAGTCCCCTGGGTCCCTCCAGGAGTGATCCTTGAGCATAGTCCCTGAGCACTGACCACAAACACACACACACACACCAACCTCCCACTCTGCACAGATCAGAGGGTAGCTCCAGGGGCTGGAGTGATAGCCCAGCGGGTAGGGCATTTGCCTTGCACGCGGCTGGCCTGTGCCGGCCCGAGTTTGATCCCCCGGCATCCCATATGGTCCCCCGAGCACCGCCAGGAGTAATTCCTGAGTGCAGAGCCAGGAGTAACCCCTGAGCATCGCCGGGTATGACCCAAAAAAGCAAAAAAAAAAAATAATAATAATAATAATAAAAAAAATAAAAAAAAAAAAAAAAAAAAAAACAGAGGGTAGCTCCAGCAGGGAGGAAGCAGTGGAGCTCGGGAGCTGGCCCACGGCAAAGTCTTCTGAAGAGGTGGCAGGGCAGAGAATGCAGGCAGGTGGGCCTGGGGTCTGCTGCCTAAGGAGGCACTGTGTGAGTCATGAAGTGAGGTGTGAGGGAGATGCAGAATGGAAAGAGAGAGAGAGAGAGAGAGAGAGAGAGAGAGAGAGAGAGAGATGCTTACCTTTCTTAAGCAGCGCTAGCCAGGATAGGCTGGCAGGCCTTTGTGTTTTGACTTTCTAGCTGAGGGACAGAGCCCAAACTGGAGAGGTCATTTGCCAGCAGTGCCAAGCTGGTGAGCAATGGCGTTGAGCCCAGGTCTCCATGTTCTGACGTTCATGCCTTCGTTCGCTGATAAACAGGCCGCCGAGCTCCCAGAGCACAGGCAGGCCCAGAGATGTGGCAAGTTCTCCCATAAGTCAAGCCCTTGCTTCTTCCAGGGCAGCTGAGTAGAAAAGCAGTGGGAAACTTGGAAGTTGCCGCAAGTAGGCCAGTGGGCATGGTGGGGAGGGGGCCTGGAGACAGGCAAGGTGGGCCCAGGACCAAAGTAGAGGCCAAGAAAGGCCGGCAGACAGAGGCCAGTTTCAGGAGGGGAACTCAGTGAGGACATTGAGAACAGGTGCCCACAGGTGAGCAGAAAGCCAAGAGGGTGTGGAGCTCTCGAAAGCACCAGAAAGTGTGGGCCCGTGGGTCCAAGAGCTGAAGCAAATAGAGGATCTTCCCAGCCTCCTCCCAGAACACCCTGGAGGCCGAGAAGGGCCCCCCAGTGACCCCATCAGTCCACACCACAGGCAAGATAATCTGTCAAAAAACTCCAGAGGTGAGGATCATGTTGAGTGAAATTAGCCAGAAGGAATAAGACAGATATAGAATAACTGCATTTATTTGCTATATATATATATATATATATATATATATATATATATATATATATATATATATATATAATGATACCAATATCCAAGGTTAGACAAAACATGAATCAGGAGGACTTGTCAATAGGTGGAATCTACCACAAACGTGTGGGAGTCAGAGGTTAGGTAAGACAGAGAAGGGAACAGTGTGCTAATAATCATCGAAAATGATAATAACCAGCCTAGAACTGAGCATTGAATGTAGGCAAAAAGATACACATGATAACTTCTAAATGTATGTATTGTAATCCACAATGTGTAAGAAAAGGGAGAGAGAGAGAGAGAGAGAGAGAGAGAGAGAGAGGAGATAAAGAAAAGGCTAGGAAAGGGGGAGGGAAATGGGCACTGGATGGGTGCTGAAACACTGTATGTCCGAAACCCAAACATGAACATCTTTGTAATTGTATATCTCACTGTGGTATAATAAAATTTAAAAAGAATTAAAAGTTTTAAAAAACTCCAGAGGTCCCAGCCACCACCCACCTCCCAATAAGCGCACCACTGTTTTGTCTCTGCCTCATGAATGAAGCTGAATGATTTTGACGTGGCCAAATCCCCACAGAACTTGACCTCTGCCCACTCCCTCCTTCCTGCCATTCAGTCCCGCTGGTACCCAAAGTGCTAGCTAGGCTGCAGGGCCGTTGAGGCATTCATCTTCTTCTAGTCTTTCATCATATCAAGCTCTTTCCTACCTCGGGCCTTGGCACGGCTCCCTCCCACCATTGACACATGGCCCTCCGTTAGTTCTCCTGGTTGTGCAGGAGAGCAGTAATGGTTTCACAGGACTCACCAAGCGGAGATGATGTACTGAGGGCCAGTGCCTAGTCAGACTCAGTGCCCGTCTCAAGCAGGGAGCTCCTCCCTTCCAGGGTGCCAGGAATCCACCTGGGAATGATGTTTGCCTGGTCCATGATTAGGGGTTAAGTCAATGAGTCATGACTCACAACCTAAGGACAGATTCTGCCCCCCCCACCCCCGGGAGAGGAGAGCGAGGAAAGGCGAAGACACACGTGAGGAAGGCCAAGGACTCTGGTGAAGAAGCTAGAGACTCACACCAGAGCTTATGCTCACCAAGTTTGGGGTGGGGGCTCCCTGCTCTCCTTCCAGGCCTGTGTCCGACCTTCTCCCGAGACGCCCCTCCAGTTGCTAGAGAAGATCAAGAGTGTCTTTAATGAGACAAAGCATCTCCTTAAAAATGACCGGAATGTTTTCAGCAAGAATTGCAACACGAGCTTTGCTAAATGCTCCAACCAAAGTAAGCACCGGTAGGGGGGTTGTGGAGGGAGATGGGGGGGGACAGAGCAGGAGTCTAGGGAAGTGGGGCAGGAGGGACCCCCTGGATGCTACGTGTGCTCCTGTGTGTGCAGATGCGCTTCCGTGTACATGTGTGGCTTTGTGGACACCCCCGGGCTGCCCAGCACATGTCTCTCCTAACATGTATGTGCATGTACACCTACATGTGTCTGCATGTCCAGGCATCAGGAAGGGACGATGAGGGTGGGAAAAGGGCGTTCTGGGAGAGAGTGTGGGCCTGGCGACTCCCCACCGGCTCTGCAGGCTGACTGGACATTTGGGGCGGTCCATGAAGGGAGCTGAGGCTCCATCTGGGAGTCGGGCGCTTGTTCCACAAGCCCTGCTGCGCTTCTACCGGGGAGACCCCCCACTCCAGAAGTCCCCAAGACGCCTTGAGTGGCCCCTCAAGGGACAAGGCTGGATTTGAAGTCTGAGCGTCACTCAAATGGCCCCAGGCCGACTCGGCTGTACACGTGTGTCCTTCGTGGTCCTCGTCTCTGCGCCCTGTGCCACTCAGGCCCTCCTCCGTGCATCCTTGCTGCCCACAGCAGGGGCTGTGGCCAAGCTCAGTCTGGTTGCTTTGGTCCCGAGGCCTCAAGCCTTGACTGCATCCCAGCCTTCCCTAGCCCATGGCTGTGTAGGCGCCACTGCCTTCCCGTGGGCATGGTGTCTTGGGGGCAGTGGAGAGGGCATCTTTGCGCTCGTCCTGGTGGCCTCAGCTCCTCTTTCGCCTGGCTGTGCTCCTCCCTGCTTGGGCAATAGAGTCCTGGGGCTACTCTGCTTTTGGATCACACTTCCTGTTGTCTGTGAACCTAACCCTCTCTTTGCTTTCGGCCCCCAAGACTGTGTCGCCCTTCCCTGCCTGAGGCCAGCCCCTCGAGCCTCCCCCTCTGTTGGCCTCTCCTCGGCCCTGGGGCTGAGTCAGGTGATGAGGGGTCCCTACATCCTGCTCTCCAGCCCCTCTGGGAAAGCCGTGCTGGAGCCGGTGACTATCTCCGCCCACCCCCTCTTTCTCTCTCCCTCTCTCTGTGGTTCTTTCAGATGTGGTGACCAAGCCTGATTGCAACTGCCTGTACCCCAAAGCCACCCCTAGCAGTGACCCGGCCTCTGCCCTCCCTCAGCAGTCCCTCGCCCTCCAAGGCCCCTCTGGCCAGCTTGATCAGGGCTGATTCTCAGGGGATGGAGGACAACTCCCTCTTGCCCAGTGAGCCGCCCTTCGCACAACGGATCCGGGCAGTGCCAAGCAGCGACCCCCCAGGAGCACCTGCCAGAGTTTTGAGACGCTGGAGCCCCCAGTGTTGAGGGCGGAGCCACTGGAAGTTCACCTCAGCAGGACCCTGGACTAGAGGATGCTCTCAACTCTGTACTGGACACTAACTGGGAACTGGAAGAGGCCTCTGAGAGGCGAGTGAGGCTCCTGAACCTCACCAGGCAGAGCTCTCCTCCTCGGGGCCAGGCAGAGGCAGCATCCAGGCGGGACGGCCGCCCCTAGATTCCCTCTACGAAGTGAATCCACTCCAGGGATCTACCAAGGGCTGGCAGCAGGTGGATGCTCCCAGCACCCTGAGGCCCAGGGTGGGGTCTGTAAGACCCACGAGCCAGGCTGTGAAGCACGTGCCCCAGAAGACAGACGGTACACCAGGCCTGCCCAGAGACCGCCGGCATTCCACGGGGCCCCGAACCTCCTCCCACCGCACCTTTCTGGAAGCCCTGCTCTGCCCCCTTGGGGAGCTGGAGGGCAAGAGGAGCACCAGGGATCGGAGGAGCCCCACCGAGCTGGAAGGAGCACAAGCTGGTGCGGGCAGTGCCTGGCCCCCAGCCCGCTTTTAACTCGGTTCCTTTGACTGACGCAGGCCGAGGCAGGCAGCCAGCGGGACTCCTCCGACCACCAACTCCCCGGCTTTGTGTTTCACCTCCTGGGTGCCGGGCGCCATCCTGGTCCTGTTGGCCGTTGGCGGCCTCCTCTTCTACAGGCGGAAGCGCGGTAAGGAGGACTCCAGAAGGCATCCGGGGATTCGGGTCAGGGGCACAGCGTGGGTGGACATGCCGCTGGAGGGTGGACGGGTGCTGCTTGCCCTGAGAAGTTGGCGGTGGACTGAGGGATGGAGCCTGCAAGCGGGGATCAGGGGTGTGTAAAGCATATGTGTGTGTGTGGGGGTGTCAGGGAGGGTGCAGGATATCAGCTCCCTGAGAAGGTATGAGAGCAGGAGGGAACGAAAGAGAATGTTCTGAGTCTGAGAGTGGGAGACGCTGTCTGGGATTAGGAGGTGATAGTGGGTGAATGTCAGGGCAGGGCGTTCACTGGAGCTGCCGGGGCCTGCCTGCCGGATCAGGGAGAGGAGGCTGCTGCGGGCTGCACCAGCAATGGGGATCTGGGGGCGCCTCTGTGGCCCTCAGGGGGGTCCCCACTTCCGGGAGGCCTCCACAGACTCCTCAGTGAGCCTCTCTTCTCTCCCCTCTCCCCAGAACCACCATCAGCAGCCTCAGGCAGGGGAATTCCCATGGATCCACCTGAGGGCAGGTGAGTGGAGGAGCCAGTGGTCACTAAGGGGTCGTGGTGGGGGCGCTGGCCATGGTGACCATTTATCTGCCCTGCTGCCCACTTGTTCCGAGGGTGGGGAGCTCAGAACCCCGTGAGGGCAGAGTGGAGGAAGGACTTTTGGAAATGGCTGGGAATTTTTCCCCTTGCTTTCTGCAGCATGGGAGGTCTGGGGGCCAGCTGGCCAGGGGGTCCCCTAATGCCCCTGCTCCCTGCTGAAGTCTCAGGCCAGCTCTGTGTTCTGCCCGCAGTCTCCTGACCCAGGACACAGACAGACAGGTGGGAGCTCCAGTGTAGGGCAGTCTCAGGTAAGTCGCTGGCACTGCCTCCCTCACCCCTCAGACCAGCCGCGCCCCTTCCCACTCACCCCAGCCTGCACCACCAAGTCCCCTGGGGCCCACACTCCCTTTCTGTCCTGCCAACCTTCTCCTTTCCGCCTCCACTCTGTTCCCCTGACTGTTCCAAGGCTGGGTTCTGCTGCCTCAGGTTGGGGTTATTATTTGTGCATCAGGCAATGGGTCTTACTACCACCTTCTCTCCCACAAGCAAAGTCCTGCGGGTCAGTGCACATCCTGGGGAAGTTCAGCAGCCCTGCCTGCATCCCCGGTCACCTCCACTCCGATATTCTCTTCCTGGCTCTGCACCCGCTGCCCTCTGTGCTTATCCTGCTTGGCCTTCCTCGGCTAGGATCATTTCTGCCTCCCTGCCTTGAGTATCTGGCAGCCATAACCCTTAGTCTTAGAAAGGCTTTAGCAGCTCATGGACCTGGCGTCTCCTCTCCACAATCCTGAGCTTCTCCTCACTTGCTCCCAGCTGGGCAAGAGTCCCTGCTGTTAGAGGACAGCTATGTGAGGGTTCTCCCTCATGCCAGCACAACCCCCGCCCCTCCCTGAGTCTTTCCTCCAGTACTCTAGAGAGCCCTTAGGGAATTTCAGTCACTTCTCTGTACCACCCCCTGCCCGTCCCCCGTAAAACTGATCCAAAAGAAGTGTGACAAGCCCCTCAGACATTGCTTATGTGGTATGGTTTCCAGACCCCTCACCATCCTGGTTGCTCTCCTTTGGACACACTTGTTTGTCAATGTCCCTCTGAAAAAGTGGCGCCCAGCCCTGGACACAGTGATCCAGATGTTGTCTGACCAGCTCAGAGGACAGTGGGACTATCACCCTTCTAATCTGGACAGGATGCCTGTATTCACACAGTTTGACATCGCATTCATTTGGGGGTTTGGGCTTGTTGTTTATAACAACTGCATCATACTGTTATCCTCTGTGGAGCACGTGGTCTGTTAACACCCCCTCATTCCTTTTTCCAAAGATTCTGTCAAGCCAGACGGTTGGGCCTCTGGACATCTTAATTTTTTTTTAACATGAGTGCAGAAGTTTATGAAAGCGCCTTCATGGTCTCTCACATTCGCTCCCTTAGCCCGGTGAGATTGTTGAAGTACCTTTTCCTTCTCGTGCTGGGTGGCGCTCCTGCACATGGTCAGTGCCTCTCAGAGTCCTCACCAGCAGTATGGATTTTAAAAATGTCTCCCTGGTGGGCCAGAGAGACAGTACAGGGGATAAGGTGCTTCCCTTGCACACAGGCCAGCCCCTGTTGGATCCCTGGCACCCCACAGGATCCCCTGAGCATTGCCAGGAGTGATGCCTAAGCACAGAGCCCTGAGCACTGCTTGGTATGTCCAAAATCTTAAAAAAAAAATCCTCCCAGCGCCTCACCCTGGGACACCTGATTCCAAGTGGCCATAGTGGGCCCCCATTCCTCCATTCCCACCCCCAACCCCACAGGATATCCAGAGGTTTTTATGGCCTCTCCACTTGCTCCTCTAATTCACACTCCTTAGTTCTTTTGTATTTTGTTACTAGTATATTGGTTTTGCACTTCCTTTTTTGCATGTGGTTTTTGTACATTTATCCTCTATGAGCAAGAATAAAAACCTTATTCTTGGGGTATGTGTATTCCAGAACCCCAAGAAGGCTGTAAGCCCCTGGAGGGCAGGGACTGTGTATTCCACTTTTTCTCTGTCTTTATCTCTTAGGCTCTAATACAGAGAGGGCTCCTCTGTGCTTGCCAGGAACCCAATAAATACTCACTGACTGACTTCAGGGCCGACTGACTGTTTGGCTCTGGCTAGTTGTCTTGAAAGGAACAACCTCTGGTTGACCAGTTGACCAGCTCACTCACTGACTCAAACTGACTGACTGACCAACTTGTTGGCAACTGTCTGGTGGGACCTCTTAAGCTGGCCAGGATGGCCTTTCCGGTTCACTGGGTGGCTAGTCCAGTAGCTGGGGTGAGCCATGTGGATTGGTCATTCCCCTGCTGTGCCAATGGGAAGGCAAGATGGGACCCAAAGGCAGACAGCCTGTCCCCAGAGGCAGACAAGGGGGGAGAACCGTGAACTGGCTGGAGCCCTGCTCTCACCAAGGGCAGAACACGTCCTGGGGCCTGCCATGAGCTGACTGCAGATCTGGGCCCCTCCCAGAGAGATAAGGATGCTGGCAGGTGCCTAGAGTCAGGGAACTTGTTTCGGAGACAGCAAGAAGCGCCTATCTGAACCCCTGTTGGGTCAAACCCACTTGCCGTAGGCTGGGTGGGTCAGATGGAACACTGGCTGACCGTGGAAGTGACCCAGAAGCCTTCTACACCGGTCCACAGAGGCTGGACTGAGGCCCCGGGGACTCAGTGGCTCAGTGCATCCCCCACCTCTGACTCATCACTAGCCTTATCCATTTGATCTTGGTCCCCAGCCCTACCCCTTCTAACCCCACCTCATTTTTTCTGCTTGCTTATTCTCACACCTGCCCTAGCTTTCTTCTTCCTCCCTCCAGGTGTCACTTAGACACCCCCCACCAGCCCCCAGCACTGATAGGTGTAGCTTGGGAGTGCCCGCCCCATTTGCAACCTCAGAGCCTAGCACTGAACTACCCTGCCCGTTAGCTGAGTATCATTAGGAAGGGCCCCCAGTAGCTAGGGTGAGCCACTGGAGTACTGCATAGGTGGTAAAAACGGAGGAGCCAAAAAGATTACACTGAGAGAAGGTACCGATGGCAGGGTCTGTACCCCACTCCTAGGGCTCAGGAGGTCCAGCAGCAGGAGCCTCTCTGACCACTGCTCTGACCAGAGAGAGAGAGAAGGGGGACATGGAGGAAGCCTGAGCGAAGGCCTCCCAAAGGATTCTGGACACGGCTTCTCCTCTCCCAGGGACAGCTGCACGGAGCTTGCTGTTGGGTCTGTCTTCGGTCCTGCACCCCACAGGGACTGTGTCCGCTGCACTCAGCAGGTTCAGGGCCAGTTCCTGGTTCTCCCCAAGTCCTCTTCTGGAGCATGGGAATGGGCTGGCCGCCAGAGGCTGTGGTCCCCCTCTTCCTTCTCACCCATCATGGGCTGTGCCAGTGGGACCCATGGATCTTCCGGGAGGGAAACGCCACTCAGGGTCCAAAGTCAAGCTCTTGGAGGGCGGCCAGGGATTTCTGCTCTGGGAACAAAGCGTTCCAAGGATTGGGGGCAGGCAGGGGGGGAGAACAGGGCCCTGGCTCCCACGGATGACCAGGGAGGCAAGTCCTTTGGCTCCTGCAGAAGTGAGGGGCTGATTTGTTTTGGGGGTTCACATGCCAAGTGGCTGGGTGGGAGTTTCCTTTTGCCTGGACCATCTCAACTCCTCAGCAACCTGCATTCTTCCTCTGTCCAGCTGTCCCCGATGTTGTGCATGCTGGCCTCTGAGGGGGTGCAGGAGGGAAGGAAAGGCAAGTCCCCTGTGCCTGCCCTTGGCCAGCGCAGGTCTTACCTGAGGCTTCTGCTTAGGTCAAGCCCATCCCCTGTCCCTCCCCATGGTCCTGCTCCTGTCTCCACCATGCCCTGATTCCCCTAGCACCCCGGACTCCCAGTCTGGCCTGTGGTTTGGGCTGCTTCCAGAGAAAGCTGCCGAGTCCCTTGCGGTGTCTGGGTGTGTGGCAGCCAGGGAAGAACAGAGTGGGGGCGGAGGAGCCCGCCAGCAGCACCCACAGCCCACAGGAACGTCCCTCCTCCCCGTCCCCCGTGCCTGACCAGCCTTTCTCTCTCTCCCTGCAGCTGGGCACACCATCTCTTCATGGGAGGAGATGTTACAGGGGTGTCCACCCGCCATGGGAGCTCCTGCCTACCCCAGACTGGACCAGAGCAGCTCAGTCGGTTGCGGCCACCCCTCAGCCCTGATTCTGGACACGAGGGCCGGAGGAGGCCCTCCATGCTGCTGGTTGTTCTCACAGGCCCCTGGGGGGGCTCCTGGTCAGCGCTGCTGACCACCCTGTGTCCCTCAGGAGCCCAGCCTCCTCCTGCCTCCTGCCCAGCCGCCAAGGCCAGACACCTGAAGGGCCCCTCACCCCAGATGTGTGGGAGAGCAGGGTGGGTGCTCAGGTGCCCCAGAGCCCCTGGGGGTGCCGAAGGAGCCCAACATCGACGAGCAGGGACTTGTCTCCAGAGACAGAAGCCTGAGCTCCAAGGGTGGGACAGCGTTTGCCGCCTTTCCCAGCCAGGCCTCAGCCCCATGGATGGACGGAAGAGAAGGCTCCAGGTCCTGCTGGTCTGACACCACGAGGCACCTGCACCCTCTGCTCTGCCCAGCGCCCTCTGCGGGGCCAGGTGGACCGAGGAGGCCAGCACTGCTCTCAGGACTTGCCTGGTGGGCGCTCATGATGCCGAGAGGGAAATTCAAGCTCAGACCTCTGCCCCCCGCCCCTCCCAGGCCTGGACCTGCCAGGCTTCCCGGAGGCCACTGCACTGTGAATCCTGAACCTGCCTGCTGAGCGGCGGCCTCACTCCCAGCGCCCGCACCCTGCTTTGACTATCGCCTGTTGACTGAAGTAGCCCCTGAGCCCTGCCCTGTCCAAGATTCCCCGTGCAGACGGGCAGGTTGGGAGAACAGGCCTCGGCCGGAGCGGGTCTTTTGGCTGCATGTTCGCCCGGGTTTCTGCATCTTGCACTTTGGCATTTCCAAGAAGGAAGTGATGAGTGGGAGGGAGCCTGGGGGGCAGGGTGGGGCGTGGGCCGATGCAGGGCCAACTCTGGCTGGACTGTATCTCTGACTCGTAGGAAGTGCCCCTGAGGCTGAGGGGGAGGCACTGTGCACCCCTGACCACTCCACCCGTTTTTTTAATCTCTGGCCCAACCATAGCTGGAAGGTGCCTCAGGGGCCCAGGGCAAGGGTACACCCATCTCATCTGCACGGCATCCCACCCCACCTCTCAATGTTGTCTTGCCCAGCCGGCAGTGATGCCAAGCTGTCTCCCCCTGCCCCACGGTTCCACCTCTCAGGCTTCACAAGGGAGGGGCCAGCATCTCTGTCCCAGCTGCCAGAGGGCCTCTGCTTCTGGCCAGCCCATGGCCTCCCGGGAGAGCAGGGCTGTGGGTCACGGGGTGGTCCGTGCTGCTGTGTCTCCCTCCTCAAATGCTCCTGGGGCCCTCTCCTGAGGGACCCTGCCCTCCCTGGCCCTGGGCCACACCCTTCCTTTGCTGCCCTTGAAAGTGAGGGTCCCCCTGCCCCCCACTGCCCCAGCCCTGCTGCTGACAGCTGAGGGAAGGCGGCAGAGAAAGTCCCCAGTGGAGGCCTTCTAGTTGAGGACTCTTGGATGCAGGAAAGGATGTATTTGGAAACGGAAGGAAACAAACCCCAGGAGGTGGGGGAAAGGCATTGTTGACCCTCCCGCCCCAGACATACAGTATTTTCAAAGCAACTCCACCCCATTGTAGAAGCTCCCGGGCACTGGGTGGCCCCGGAGCGAGCAGGGAGACGTCCCCAAGGCTGGCACAGGAATCCCTTCTTGCCTCTGAGAAAGCCCAGAGGGAATATTGACTCACACACTGTGAGAATTGTGTTTTTATACTTAGGCGATGAATTATTTTATATAAAGTCATTTAAATATCTATTTAAAAAATAGGAAGCTGCTTATATATTTAATAATAAAAGAAGTGCACAAGCTGCCATGGGTGAGTCATGGGGAAAGTTACTTTTTGGGGTGTGGGTGGCAGAAATGGGGGGTGGGCAGGCAGCAGCTGCTGGGTAAACCCCAACTCCAAGAGCTTTTTCCAAAATACCCGGGAAGGAAGGCTGTCTCCAGGCTTCAGGCATGTTCCCAAAGCCTCCTCCTGCATTGCTGAGGTCCCAAACACACTCATTGGCCTATCTGGTTAGTAGGAAGACGGCCAGAAAGCAGCCAAACCTCAGGCCTGGCCACCAGCCCTGCTCAGCTCAGCGTGCCCAGCCTGGGAAAATGGCTGGTTGGGCTCTGTCCAAGGGTCCTGGCCTAGCAGCACTGGCCACCTTGACCACTGACCTCAGCTGTCCAGGACCACCATGACCATGGATGTTTTCCACAGCTCTGAGATGATGAATACCATCTTGGGGTTGGGGGAGAGACTAGTGACAGAGAGCCTGCAGACTGTGAGGGACATTCAGCCAGGTCTTCCTGGTTAGAGGGCAGAGATCAAGGATTCAGCCTTCCTAGGCAGTGAGGTGCTGAAAAGGACAAGTAACTGGAGACCTGAGAGAGTGCAAATTGACCCCAACAAATTGACAACCCTATGGCAAGGAGGTACCTCTCCACCCCAGAGAGGATGGTGGACTGTTTCGGATCAGTGATTCTCAACTGTTTCTCCTGGGTTGCTTCCCCAAAAAGGGAAGGGGCAACATCCTAAGCCCCCGCTCCAATCCATAAAATCAGCATCTCAAGGGTACGCCTGGCACAAGACATTTCTTAACTCATTTTTGGCGATTTCACTGGGGTCTTTAGTGAGATGACTGAAGTAGTGTTTGATATGACGGAAATTTAAGTTTAAGTTATTATATTTTATTTATTTGGCTTCTTGGTTCACATCTGGTATTGCTCAGGGGTTACTCCTGTCTCTGCACTCAGGAATTACTCCTGGAGGTGCTTGAAGGTCCATATGGGATGCTGGGTATAGAACCCAGGTCAGCCACATACAAGGCAAACACCCCACTATACTATCGCTATAGTCCCCTAAGTTTAAATTATTAGTTCAAATAAACTCAAACAGTCAGTTCCTCTGTTGCACCAGTCACATTCTAAAGTCTTGATTGCCACATGTGGCTACCATATTGAATGTTTAGGACTGGCAAGATAGTTCAACTGGTTGGAGCACATGCTTTGTTTACAGGATCATCTGAGTTCAATACCTGACCCAGCATGGTCCCCAGAGCACTGTCAGAAGTGACCACTGAGCCCAGAACTGGGGGCAGCCCCAGGGCACTGCTAGGTATGACCCAAAAGCAGGAAGGAAGGAAGGAAGGAAGGAAGGAAGGAAGGAAGGAAGGAAGGAAGGAAGGAAGGAAGGAAGGAAGGAAGGAAGGAAGGAAGGAAGGAAGGAAGGAAGGAAGGAAGGAAGGAAGGAAGGAAGGAAGGAAGGAAGGAAGGAAGGAAGGAAGGAAGGAAGGAAGGAAGGAAGGAAGGAAGGAAGGAAGATGGAAGGAAGGAAGGAAGGAAGGAAGGAAGGAAGGAAGGAAGGAAGGAAGGAAGGAAAGAAGGAAGGAAGGAAGGAAGAAGGAAGGAAGGAAGGAAGGAAGAGGAGGGGGGAGGGGGGAAGGATATAGGGGGCCAGGGCGGGGAAAGGCACCAAATCATTTTCTCCTGACCATTTTTCATTTCTGTGCATTTAAGCCCCATTACTACCTTTGCCATTTTCCTGAAGCTAGTCTTTTCCTTCCTATCTAAAGCTCCTGGGGAGGGGGTGGGCTGGGAGATTATATTTGAAGAAATGTTTATATTTTATCTTTCAATGCCCGACTTAAAAAGTCTTCCAAGAAGACTTCCTAGCCAGTTTCCAGCTTGAGGCCCCTTGGCCTTCTTTCCTTCCTTTCTTCCTTCCTTGGGCTTCCATTGATGATTGATGTGTATCTCTGGCCCACCAAGCTGTGAGCCACAGCAGGAACTATGCTGTCCCCCTCCTGCATGCCAGTGTATGAGTCTCTGGACACAGGCAGAGGTCAGTAAATGTGTCTACAGGTTAGTGCTGAGTGCATTAAAAAGGCAGAGCTGCATGTAGATTCTGACCTGGTTTAATGAGTGGCCTTTTCTAGCAGCCTCACTGGTATTAGCCAGTGGATTGTGCATCTAAGAGGAACACGCCCTTTGCCAAACAAAGGAGCGATTTCAGCAAAAGGATCTCCCGAGATTCTGACAGAGATGGGTCTACGTGAGAACCCTAGCCATCCCCAAGTGTGGATGGAATGTGTCCCCCAAGGCCTTTAAGCCGACCCAAGCAGAAAACAAGCAGAAAGCACAGCCCCACATCTGCATTTCCAGGAACTCCAGGAGGCATCCGGAAAGGCCAGAGACTCTCAGTGCCTGTCCTGGACCTCAGAAGCTGCGGGGCTGTTGGAGAAGTTGCATGTCTGTGGAGTCAGACTCTGATGAGAAGACTTGGGCCACTGGCTGGGGTCTCTGACTGCCTGGCATGAGAACGTGGACAAGGCTTCTCCTGAACCATAGCACTAGCTTCAGAATAAAAGCCAGGTATACATGTGTTGCAGCCCCAACATACCAGGCCTGACATTCCAATGAGCGGATGAACCCAAAAAGCAGCCTCCAAAAGGCTGCCTCCCAGCAAAGAAGCTGCCGTGGTGACCTCCCTTCTGGCCAGTCCCATGGTGCCCTGGCCAGACACAGCTCCCCTCATCATGGACACTGGGAACCTGGATGCTACCAGGGCTTGGCTGCTCACAGTGGAAGGTGGCCAAGTAGGAGTGTCCTGCAGGGTGAGGACTAAGATAATTTGGCCCATGAGGTTTCCTGGCTGGAAGGAGGGCACAGGCAGGAGACTAGAGAGGAAGGTGTCCTAGGAGACAGCGGGTGCCCGGCAGCAGGCAGGGTCAGGAACTTGGCTTGGGATATGCAGGCAGAAGGGCCCAGCCAAACCCCAAACCATTATCCGGCCAGAGGCAGGAAAGTGAATCAGAGACAACCAGGAAGAGGCCTGAGGTTAACCTCGTGCAGACTGCGGGCCATGGAAAGGAAGGGGTTGGTAGGGGCCTGGAGTCTGGGACAGGATCTGGGTGGGCGTCCAGTGACCCCTGACATAAGGTGTTAACAGTCAGTAGAGGTGGACTGGCTGTCCACCCGGCTGTCTGAGGCGCAGAGCAGCCCCCTGGAAAGACCCCAGGTCCCCCCACCTCCATGACCAGCTCTAACAAAGGCCTGTTGGCCAGAGCAGCGCTTTGCCCGAAGGCCTCCCTCTCCATTTTCAGGGAGTAAGGAATGGCTAAACTCTGCTTCCTGGGGTGCTGGAACAACAGAAGGGGGCAGGGTACTCTGGAAAGCATCAGGGCAGTGACAGCACCCCAGGAGGCTCAGATCAGAGGCTCTGTGGCAACTGTGACCTGCACTGGGGGGAACCACAGGAATGTCTCTGGGGCTCTCTGGCCTGCACTGATACCGCTCCTGGGCGAGGTGGCCGCTGAGACAGAGACGGCTCTGGGAGAAGCCGGAAAGGCAGACTCAGGGCTGAGTTCCTGGAGAAGGACCTGGAGAAAAGCCCATAGTGCTCAGCTGAGCAGCCCCACGCCTGTCCTCAGGACTCAGCCACCTGCCTCCTCACAGTGTGGCCGGTCTGTCTCTCAGGTGTGTGAGTGTGTGTGTGTGTGTGTGTTTTCACTTGTGATAATTCTGTGAATGGGTGGGTATGTATGAGAATTGTACATGTGTAACAGTTGTGTGTGTATATAAGTATGTGGACATATGTGCACAAGTGATAGTTCTGCGAGTGTGAGTGTGTGGGTATTATGACTGAGCGTACATGTGTGGTAGTTGTATGAGTGTGTGTGTGTGCATGTGTGTACACCAGGTGAGATCTGTGAAGACAGGAGCCACGGCCTCTTCTACACATTCATTTTCTGGTTCCTGCTCGCCCTGAACAGACATGGTGAGTGAAGTCCGTGGGGGGAGACAATCACACAAATAAAACATGACAGAAACAAAGACACGCCAAAGGAGAGAGCCGACCCTAGGAGGCCCGAGCCAATAGCCTTGCAGACACCACAGAAGGCCCCCGCAATGGGCAGAGTGGTCTTTTCCTCTCCCTTCTCCAGCGTTGCCAACAAGATGGAATTGCTCTCAGTGACAAGTCATCTGGTATGTGTGAGACATGCCATAAAAATGCAATCTCATTCCATCTGACAGCAGCCTTGAGCTGGCTGCTAATATCATTCATAGCATTAGGACAAACACAACAGCGCCCAAGCCCCCTCTGTTCCACGCCTGCTTCCAAATCACTCGCCACAGAATTCACATGCAGCTACAGAGACAGTGACTCCCCAGCAGAGTCAGGTGGGGGCCACTCCAGGGACTTACAAAGAGGTGGAGCAGAGCAGCAACCCTCTATGACAGATGGACCCCTCCCAACCCCCAGGACAGCTGGGGAAGGATGACACTTTCATTCCTGACTGATTGGCCACTTTCTCCTTCCTGGTTTTGGTTAACTTGAGTCAAAGCCCGGAACAAAGTAGGTGCCAGATCATGACTTTATAAGAAGAGGTGAGCTTTGAGCATCTCAGAGGCCCTTTCCAAGCCCTGACACGCTCATCTTTTCTGGAACCACTTTCACGGGCCATTTGAACTCTGCTATGAACAGAGAAGATATTTTTTCGTTTGGCTTCTTTATTCAAAAGTAATTGCAGAAACCATGTCCTCACGTTCTGACCATTAGACTGTCCCATGGAGGCCACACACAGAGAAGCCGTGAGATCCACACCACAACCCAATTTCCGCACAGTTCCACCCTCTACCCCAGACCTCAAATCACTGGGGCAAACCCTCACTTCCCCCGTCACCCCCACGTGCTTCTTGCTTTGTTCTAACTGGATAGTATTTTCTTTTACTATTTATAATAAGCTGATTATAAGAAACTGGAAAAATACAAGATCATAAATCAGACGATAAAAAATCACTCAGCCAATTAGGTAAAGGGATATACATGATAACTTTTCAGTATCTGTATTACAAACCATAATATCCAAAATGAGAGAGAGAGTGAGAGAGAAGAAAATTGCCTTCCATAGAGGCAGACTGGGAGGTGCAGAGAGGTGGCAGGAGGGAAACACTCGTGAAGGAACACTGTATGACTGAAACCTAATCATGAACAACTTTGTAGTTGTGTATCTCACAGTGATTCAATGTAAAAATTTAATTTTTTAATATATTTTAAAATTACTCAGTCATACCATTGAGCAATAGCTGTTGACAGAATCGGTTGTATTTCCTTCCATTATTTTCAGAGTATAAGTATATTTTAAATAGCTTGATATCGTAATGTACATAATAGTCAGCCCCCTTTCTCTGAGGTTTTGCTTTATGCAGTTTCAGCTACCTGAAATCAAGTGGGGTCTGTATTTGAAAGAGAGGGAGAACATTCACCTAACTTTTTTGGGGTGGGGTGGAGTGGGGTACACCCAGCGATGCTCAGGGTTTACTTCTGGTCTACACTCAGAAATTACTTCCAGTAGTGCTAGGGGATCAAACATATGGGATGTCGGGGATCAAACCCAAGTCAGTTTGCAAGGCATGCAAGGCAAGAGCCCTGCCCAATGTACTATCTCTCCGGCCCCACATACGATGTTTTTATTACAACATAGATTTGTCGCATTTTCTTTCATTAGCGATATTTCTTAATCCTTCACTGTGCCAAATTTATGAATTGAA
Organism: Cryptotis parvus; assembly: GCA_021461705.1. Lineage (NCBI taxonomy): Eukaryota > Metazoa > Chordata > Mammalia > Eulipotyphla > Soricidae > Cryptotis > Cryptotis parvus. Next base: position 49,143 of record JAJIBD010004813.1, on the reverse strand, counting down.
ATTTATCATAGCTCTGCATATAAAGGAAAGTTCATTTACATAGGGTTGGTGCTGTCTGTGATTATAACTACCCATCAGGGTGTCTTGGAATGTATTCCCTGTGGACCAGGTGGAACTACTGCAACACCCTTATACCAAGTTTTACAAAATGGAATCATGAAGTTTTTCTCATATTATTATAATTTTTGCAGCTATAATTTTATTCCTGTAACATTCTGTGTTTTTTTCTGTAACGTTCTGAGCTGAGGAATCAACTCACAATTATTTACTGAGCTTCCACTTCTACCCTCTATTATTCACAATGAGGCCCACAAAGGCAGGTGACCAGTGAGTGACTATAAGGACCAAATTGATTCTTGTTAATTTATTTGATTTTGGGGCCACACCTGACAGTACTCATGGGCTCTTTCTGCCTCTCTATTCAGAGACTGATCTTGGCAGTGCTTGGGGAATCACATGGGGTACTGGGGATTTGAACCAGGATGGCCACATGCAATGTAAGTGTCTTAACCCCTGTACTAACTCTTGGGTCTGGGGAATCACATTTTCTGTGCTGGAAACTGGTTCACAAGATCTGACCATGGGGATCATTTAATTTCTCTATGCCTTAGTTTCCTTCTCTGTAAACTAGGGATAGTAATAAACTGTAAAGTCCTAGAAAACAGCACTATACAAGCGTATGCTGTTTTTATTATTTGGGGGTGATACAAAAAATATTTCTGGAGCTGTTGCCTGGCTGTCAAAATATTTGCATTTCTAGCACATTCTAACATAGGAATTGCTGGATGAAGTATTTGAAATCTGAACTGTCCCAGAGATACAGAGTAAAGGCCACCCAGGGAAAGGGTGTTGGGGAAAAGAAACAGAGATAGACACAGAAAGACAGAGAGATAGAGTTGTCCTACCTAATGTCCAAGGAAGAGTAAGCTTTCAAATGAATACTAAAGGAGTCTAGAAGCTTCCTTAAAAAATCAGATTTCTTGCAGTCCAGATATTCCAGTGGGTAAGGAGCTTGTCTTGCACACAGCCAACCAACGTTCTACCCCCAGAACCACATACATATGGTCCCCCAAATACCACCAGGGAGTGATCCCTGAGTGCAGAACCAGCAGTAAGAGCTGAACATGGGCAAGCATGATTCAAAAACAAAGAAACAAGCAATCATAATCCCTGAGTTAGAGTGCTCCATGGACTGAGCACAAGCTTCGCATGCAGAAAGCCAGGTTCAATCCCTGGTACTACGGAGGACCAATCTCTGAACACTGAGCAGGGACTGGCTTCCAATCTAAAAACAGGATAGTCAGGACCCTCTTATTGAACTGTTCCAGTTCTGAGGTAAAAGAACCATTTCTGCCACATGCCCTCCTCCCCCTGTGTTGTCCGTATCGCTGGCCCAGGAAGATGCTCCTTTCACTTCTGTAGGGGCTAGAAGGAACGGCCCAGAGAAGGCCCAGAATGGCCCAGACTGCAACTGCTAGGCCAATTATTTCCCTCTATTTTTAACCAGGAACTCAACCCTCTGCTGGGACTTTCATCCCAGAGCTAACATTCTCCACCAATTTTTCAGCACTATGTCATCTGATAGGGCCATATCAGCAGAGATCCAAATAGAACATTCTTTAAACAGCATCTGACTGTTTGGCCCCAGTGACAGATCATCTATTCCAGAAACTATTCTCTTCTTCCTTCCCATGGCTTGACAACGAGCTACGATTCCCATTAGAAGAATTTATTGAGGGTTATATATATATTTTTTTTTAATTTTTGGTCTGGTGCTATACTCAGAAGTGCTAGGGGCTACTCCTGGCTCTATGCTCCTGGATCTGTGCTTCCAGAGGTGCTCAGGAGTCCAAAATGGTGCCTGGGATGGAACTTGGGTTGGCCACATGCTATAAAGCACCTAATCCCTGTTCTATGTCTTCGGTCTCCCAAGCACAATGTTATAAAGAAGAAATAATCCTAATAAAGACCAGTCCCCAGAGTCCCTCAGTCTGTGCTTGCTAGCAAAGGTGCCCTGAGGTTGGGCGAACCCTGGCAGGAGTCACAAATCTTATTCAACTCCCCCACACCAAAAGAGCAGCCAGGCCGCTCTCAGCTAAGGCTGATCACAGCAGGAAAGGCAGCAGAAGCATTCAAATAAGAAGGTTTATATGAATCCCTTGGATTCCATCTTGTAATATGACTCACAGGTCACAAAAGAATTTTCCATGTATTTTATTACTTGCACACACCCCCATTATTTGGAGAAGCAATTTTTTTTATGATTTAGAGAGAAATAACTGAACCACAGTGGTTAAGGAACCAATTCAATAAAATAACCACCAAGTTCTCACCTATTAGATTTTGTTTTTTGTTCATTTGTCTGCTTTGGGGCAGAGGGGGTCACATCCAGCAGTACTCAGGGCTGACTCCTAGTGCTCGGTGCTCAGGAACCACTCATGTAAGGGACCGGGAACCATATGCGGTACTGGGGATAGAAACAAGTCAGCTGCATTCAAGATAAGTGCCCTGCCCACTGTACTATCCCCTGGTTGCCCTACACACTGTACTTCCCTCTGGTCCCTCAGACTGCATATTTTTGGTTTGCTTTGGGTTCATACCTGGCAGTGCTCAGGAGCTAGTCCCAGATTGGTGGTCAGGATCACTCCATTTTCAGGACCAGGCATCGACTTGTGCTCCCCTAAGTGCAAAGCCTGTGCTCCCACCCATTGAGCCTCCCTCTGGACCTTGCTGTCATGCTTTAAATGACTTTAACATATTAGTTCTGCCAGACTCATCTTCAGATCTCCAGCAAACCCCCACACAGGACCTCAGCTAAGAGCAGACTCTCAATATATATTTTCTTGTGAATGAATGTGAGCAATCACTTCACCTGCCCACATCTCAGAGTGCTAGGTCAGATGGCTTCAGGAGCCCTTCCCAATCTGGAAGAGACAATGGTAACACCTGTTTGGTTCCCTTTGACACTCATCTGCACTGGGTATCTGCAAGGCCACAGGCAGCCCATTTGTCATCTCCTGTGCTCTTTATTCCACAAACATCATTGTATTCCTTACTATTGAAGCTGCCCCGAATCATCATAAATGGGGACTTGAGAGATAATACCGTGGGTAGGGCACTTGTCAACCTGGGTTAGATCCCTGGCACTCCAGGTTTCCTGAGCACCAACAGGACTGATTGCTGAGTTCAGAGCCAAAAGTAACCCCTAAGCAGCTCTGGGTGTGACTCAAAACCCAATTCCCAATCCCCCCCACATACACATTAATTTTTTCTGATAGTTCTGGAGGTCAGAAGTGAGAAATCAGTTTTTCACCTTAAGCTAAAGTCAAGGTGCCAGAAGGAATGATTCCTTCTGAAGTACTGAAAGAATCCTACCTTCCTTCCTTCCAACCTTTCTTCTTTCCTTCCTTCCTTCCTTCCTTCCATCCTTTCTTCCTTCCTTCCTTCCTCCCTCCCTCCCTTCCTTTCTTCCCTTCCTTCCTTCCTTCCTTCCAACCTTTCTTCTTTCCTTCCTTCCTTCCTTCCTTCCTTCCTTCCTTCCTTCCATCCTTTCTTCCTTCCTTCCTTCCTTCCTCCCTCCCTCCCTTCCTTCCTTCCTTCCTTCCTTCCTTCCTTCCTTCCTTCCTTCCTTCCTTCCTTCCTTCCTTCCTTCCTTCCTTCCTTCCTTCCTCCTTCCTTCCTTCTTTATTCTTGTTGGGGTCAACACCTGTCAGTGCTTGGGGCAGAGCTGGCTCCATTGCCAGTAGGGGCTACTCCCAGTCAGGGTTGGGAACTGGCATACCCCAAAGCAAATCCAGGTCCTCACACCTGAGGTTCTGTGCTTTACCGCTTGAGCCCCATCCCTGACCCAGGAATCCCTTCCATGCCTTTTTCAGAAGCTGGAGGCCACTGACATCCTTTGGGTTGTGGCCCTTTCTTCATCTTCTGAGTGTCTCTGTGTGCATCATCACATCAGCGTCTCTTCTTCTGAGATCACAGCTCCCCCTGCCTCTCTCAAGGACACCAGCCATGTTATTAAGAGCCCAAGCAAGATAACAACCGGTAGGTTGTTACTGTTCTCTCTCTGTCTCTCTCTGTCTCTTTCTCTATCTCTGTCTCTGTCTCTCTCTGTGTGTATGTGTGTGTGTCCCTCACTCTCCCTCTTCAAAGCTACGCTTTGAAAGTTGATTTTTATTTCCCCAAGTCAAGTACATAAATGTTCAAACAGAGGGAGCCCAAACCTTTTGCTCAGACCAAGAGGCAGCCCTCTCCAAACACGCCCACCAGGCTTTTACAAACTCCCTGACTGGTTCCAAGCCTTAGTCTAAGGCTTCGGTCAGCTGCCTGGTCCTCTGGGGTAGGCTGGGAGAGATAACAGCATTCTAAAAACCTTTGTTCAGTTTCCCATTCTGCGTGGGAGGGAGGATAAGTGGCCAGGATTTTAAAAGGGTCTTTCTTGGGCTGCTGTCTTGCGACTAATGCAGTTAAACGCAGTAGCAGCAAACTGTTTTAGTCAAGGCACTGACTCTTTGAAAAGGACCAGAGAAAACAAAACATTTCAACAAATATAGTAATACAAACAAATGTGCCACAACTACCGTCATAGTTACAACTTACTCTTAAAGTGTGCATTAGGTTAATGTGGAGCATCTTAGAGCTGGGATTTACTCCTTCCTTTCCTGGTCAGTGCCAGTTCTGAGGTTGCTCCTGGTGTTACTTGGGGACCATGTGGTGTTTGGGATCAAATCTGGGGCTCCAGCATGCAAAGCATGTATTCCAGATCTTTGAGTTCTCTCCCCAGTCCAATTTTTTAGGAAATTATAGCAGAGAATTACTGGACCAAGTGAGAGTTCACCCAGCCTCATTTAAAAACAAATGGGGTTACCCCAGCAAAACTGGACAGTACTGGGGCAGGGGACCTGGGAATGATTGAAGACCTTGCCTCTGTTAGGTATGCACCCTACCATGTGACCATTCCATTTTCACCTTCCAAGACAGAGCCTCCTTACAGTATGTGTCTAACCAATAATTATATGGATAAATTCTGAATCTATGGTTTGCTTCTGCCCTAAATTCCAACATAATATAACATGCCAAAGAATCTGAAGTTCAAAACCCCACAAAAAGATGAGTCAGTATTTAGAAAATTTATGTTGGGTTCAAAGAGGAGGGAACCAGCACATCACACAGCTTCCTCTGTCCCGCACCCGTTCTCAGGCTCTCCACTTGCCCCTCAGTCCCCGGCCTGGAGAGAAATTTGTCATTTCTCCCAGGGAAAATGCAAAAAGCATCAGGTTTTGACTACAACATTATTCACTTACAATCAAGAATGGGTAGACTAACAGTATGAGGGTGCTGGGTACTTCCGAATTCCTGGGGTGTTCCTGGATCTGTAGAGCCTATGAGGCATCCATGCTCCTGTTCCTAGTGATCCCACAGCACCACATTTGGGACCAGCCATATGTCATAAGAAGCAACTCAAGGGCACTGCTTCCAGCCCAGTCCTGAGACTGTCTGAGAACTCTGCGGGGTTGGGGGTGTGGGGTTCTGCCTTGAAGACCACCTGACTGGAAGACTGGGGAAGTCCCACCTGGCCAAGCCAACCCAGCATTTCCAGTGGGAATTCTTTGAAAGCAGACCCTCTTTCTCCTCCAAATTAATGTCTTCCACCCCAAACTGAGAGGCCAGAGAGACAGAGCAATGGCATGGCAAGTGCCTTGAAATGAGGCCCTGAAACGGAGTTCAGGTACCGCACAGTCTCCAAAACTGCTGGGAGTGACCCTAACCCCACCCCACGCACACTGCCTTGACCCATACTTTTGAAAAATGAGTTGGGGTAAAGTCTCACTTGGTTTAATAATCCTTTTGTTTGTTTGTTTGTTTTTGGACCACGCCCAGCAATGCTCAAGAGTAGTTATTCCTTGCTCTAAACTCAGAAATTACTCCTGGGGGGTGCATGGGGGATCATATGGGATGCTGGGGATGGATCCTGGGTTGGCAAGTGCCCTACCTGCTGTACTATCACTCCGGCCCAATAATCCTTTATAAGTTCCTGAATCTTGGGCCAGGGAGATAGCTAAAGGGGTTAGAATGCATGCTTTTGTATGCTGGAGGGCAGGTTTGACCCGAACACTGCATGGTCCCCCAACTACCACTAGGAGAAATCCCCCCTTGCTGCCAGCATGAGATAAGAGTAGCCCCCAAAGACCTCCGCATGTGGCCCCAAAACCAAACCAAACCAAAAGGGCCAGGAGTTAGTGCTTTACACGAGCCCAAAGTGCAGCATGTTCTTGACACATCCCTGAGCATAACCCTGAAGGTACAGAGCATGACAGCTGAGGCTCAGGTGGCCCCCACGCATTGCCAGAGGACTCGGGAGGTTCCAGCACTCCAGGACCTGAGCAACCCTCCACTGATAGCTGTGGCCCCAGGATCCCTGGACCACCACTTAGGGACTTCAAAACAAAACAACAACAAAATTCCTGAGACTCTGACTTGATCCAGCTCTTTCTGATTCTCCAAGCTTTGTGCCTAGGCACCTGTGCTGTGTAAACATACCACAACCGTATCAGTCCCTGTTCAATATAGGTGCTTTCCTGCTCTGTCGCCTCTAATCCTTGCTCCAACTCAGAGATGGGGACGGTGGTCATGCCACATTTTTCCCAGGGAAAGCAAGCCACAGCGAGTGTCAGTGGCTTATTCACGGTCACTCAGCTGCTAAATGGTGGGGTCAGAATTCAGGTACCTCCCTGGGTAAACGTCTCATCTACCCAATCGCCTGGATTGAGCTAATAAATCACAGATCCCTCCACTTCCCGTAACCTCACTGGGACTTTCAGATCTGCTGCCTCCAGCACATACTTCTCAGGGCCACAAGAAATTCCCTTCTGTTGAACCCTGACTCTGGCATTTCCGTCCCCCCCCACCCCAACACTTGCAACTTCCTTGCACCTAAGAGCAGCTCCCTGGTCTTGGTTCTGGGTGAAATTCTCTCATTTTCAGGAGCCTCTGAGATTGTTGGTTACTTTCTCCTGATGGAGTGACCAAGTCTGAGCTCAGCCTCTGGCCCTATCAGTCCTTCCTGACAACCCTCCAGTGTACCAGCACCTGAGTACAAAGGTAATCCTCACTGCCAGCCTCAAACCCCACCAATCACTTGGACCTTTCAGTCCACAGCTTTCACAGAACCCCAGATTTAATGATTCTTTGTCGGCACAAGTGGACTCCGAAGTGCATTGTCCCAAAGTTTTGATTCTAGACCAAAGGCGACCTCAATTTGATGTCAGAAAGATTGAACTTCAAATTTAACATCCAGAGGTAGCTTTGCTGTGTTGATATTCACATTCCATCATTTCAAAAGTCCCCACACTGTCTTCTTTTTTTTTTAAGGTCCAACATATTATTGAAAGAAAGTTTGCTTAGAAATTCCTCTACTATTTGGTACTTGGGTTGTTTCCAATGTTTGGATCTCTACACAATCTAAAACAGATTTTTTTGTTTGCTTAATTTTTTGGTGTACTTACTTCCTTGTAGATAAGCTTCCTAAAGTAGATTAAGTATCCCAGAAGATATAAACTTTTATAGCTTTAGACATGCATCAGTTGATTGTTTAAGGGATTATGTTATTATCACCAGCCAACATACATATGCCTGTTTCCCTAGAGTTCTGTTAACATGAGATTTATCATTTTCATTTGCTTTTCCAATTTAATTTTTAATTTTACATTTTTTGGTTGGGGAGTGGGGTACACCCAGTGGTGCTCAGGGCTTTCTCCCCGGCTCTATGTTCCAGGATCATTCCTGGCAGTGCTGGAAGACCATATGGAATGCCAGCTACCAAAATGGGGTCAGTTGCATGAAAAGCAAGCACTTGACCCTCTGCACTATGTAGATCTTTGTTTATGTCTTATAGTTTAAGAGTTCTATAATGATACCTTCAAGTTGTTTACATAGGTCTCTTTATTGTATAATTTTCTATATGATGCTTCTTTTTCCTTTTCATTTTGCACTATTCATTTCGCCTTCTAGAGTAAACTCCAGATACTAGCTATTTATTTGTATACATTCTTTCCTATTTTAAAATAAGTTTCTAAGAATTATAGTTTTCACATAGTTTTTATTTATGTAGCTTTCTAGATGCTATCTCCTGTAAATTTCCAAAATCTTCATACCCCTTTATCTTGTCCTTAGTAATGTTTGCTTCTTCAATAGTCAGACATGTATGGCTCCTTCAAACACAAGCTGTATAAATTTAAAAATATATACTAGGTATAGCCATCAGAAATGATGAAATCGTGAAGTTTACTGCACTTGGATGGAACTAGAGGGTATCGTGTTAAATGAGGTAAGTCAGAAGGAGAAGGATAAATACTGGAGGATCACTCATCTCTGATGAGATAGAAACAAAACAAAGGAATAGAAGGTATCGAATGATGGCAAGCCCCTTGGCCCTGAAACACAGAACTGAGAATGCCAAGTAAGTGAGTGAGTGTGTGTGTGTGTGTGTGTGTTGAGGGAGTGTGACACTAATGATGAGACAGACCTGAGGAAACACAAGGACATTGGTGGAGGATCTTGGTTTCTTTGGTGGGTTGAGGTGAGGTAACTGTGTAGATCAAAACTCTACTTAGAATTTGGTATATGTGCTTTCTGCAAATACGTAACCCAAACTATAATATCTACATTTTTTAAAAGTTGATTTTTCCAATGGTATGAGATGAGGGTGTGGAAAGGAAACTTAAGATATTGGTGGTTGCCAGAAGTAACTCCTCAGTGCAGAGCCAGGAGTAACTGTTGAGCATTGCCGGGTGTGACCCAAAAAGACCAAAAAAAAACAAAGTTGGTAGAAGGATGCTGACACTGGTGGTGGGCATGAAGCTGGAACACTGTACGCATGACACTTATTAAACGGCATTGTAGATCATGGTGTCAAAATAAAAATTGGAAAGAAATAAAACTCGCCAAAACAAAAGTTTTTTTTGCAATAGCCTTATAGCTCTACCATTCTAACGAAATTCATTTGATTCAATCTTTAAAGATACTGGTGTGTTTTTACTCCAGTACATCTGAAACTTATTCTTTCAGTATGATCTGATGTATCATTCTAATACATGAATTTCCTTTAGTGTCATGAATTTCCTTTCTGTGACTCCAATAACCAAAGAGCATGTGATGAAATCTTTTTTGCATAGTTGTGTTTTGCTTTATTTTGAGGTCTGGGGCCACACCTAGAGTTGTTCAGGGCTAACTCCTGGCTCTTTGTTCAGGATCACTCCGGGAGGTGCTCAGGGACCAAATGCAGTACCAGGGATTGAACTGCGGTCAGCTACATGCAAGGCAAGTGCCTTATACTATATTCCCAGTTCCATGTGTTTTTATCTTTGTTATGACTTAAGTATAAAGTAAGACATTTCTGAGGCAGAATTTTTTCTATTCTATTTTGTTCACTTGAGAAATATTTATTGAGCACCTATCAGGTACCAGACATTTGTTCTAGATGATGGACAAATATCTCCATCCTCATGGAGTTCACATTCTAATGGAGGAGAACTGGAAGAGAGACAAAATTTTAATAGATGTAGGGCAGGAGAGAAGCTCAATGGTGTGAACACAGGCTTTGCATGGAGAAGACCCAAATTCCATGCCTGGAACCACACATGGTCCCCAACAGGAGAAATACCCAGCACAGAGCCAGGAATAACCCTTTTGACCAGCCAGCTGTGGTCCCAATCCCAAGAACAACCAACTAAACAAATAGATAAAGATGGAGAAATAATAAGTAAGGTGCGGAAGAATTAAGTGCTTGATGAGGAACTTCAGGAGAACCCCATTGGAAGGGGCATTTGAGCAAAGAAAAGGAAGAAAATGTGCCATTAAATGAAGAAAAGTGGTTTCCAAGAGAAAGTACAGCAGCTGGCAAGGGATGCTAAGTTCATGGAGGAGGAAGATGTTCAGCCATGGAAGAGGAACAACAGACAAAGCCACCTCTGAGTGACCATAAGAGGTTCAGGCAAAAGGGCACCATGGCTTCCAGACCGAGGAGGGGAGGTGGTCAGACATGATGGGTTCTGCATCTATTTGTTGTGTTGTTATAGTAATGGCTGTGGGTTGCCACACCCAATTGTGTGGGGAGTTGCAGAGGGCCTGTAATGTGGAGCCTGGAACCCAAAGACTCTACTATTTGAGCCCCATCCCTTGCCCCAGATATATTTTTCACCTATATGTGGGAGTGGAAAACATAAAGTCAAAGATGACATGGAGTATTGTTGCCAGAGTGTTGCAAAGACCTTTGCCTGACCTGGAGCAGACATTAGGAGAAATAGTCTAGAATTTAGAGTTGGTTCTGCTTTAAGATTCTACACCTAGGAAGTGGTTCCACAGATGTGCATGTCTGTGTTTGTCTATGTATGTGTTTCTATTTGGGGAAGAATATATTTGATATATGTGTGTTTTTTTCTTGCACTTTCTTTTCTTTTTTCTTTCTTTAAATTTTTAATTAAATATTTTATTATACCACCATGAGATATACAATTACAACGTTGTTCATGTTTAGAGGTTTCAGTCACATAGTGTTCCAGCACCCCGCCCTCCACCAGTGCCCATTTCCCACCACCAATGTCCCAAATTCCCTCCCCCTCCCGTAGCCTGCCTAAATGGCAGGTTCTTTATCTCTTTTCTCTCTCCCTCTCTCTCTTTTCCTTCTCTTATACATTGTGGGTTGCACTACATACACTTAGAGGCCATCATGTGCATTTTTTGCCTGTATTTAATGCTCAGTTCTAGGTTGGTATTAGCCCTTTCGACATTTATTCACACATGTTCCCTTCTCTGTCTTACCTAACCTCCTGACTCCCACACGTTTGCGGTAATTTCCACTTTTGGTAAGACCTCCTGGTCCACGATTAGCCTGACATTGGATTTTGGTGTCATAATATATATACGTATACATATGTCATGCAAATAAATGCAGTCATTCTATATCTCTCTCTTTCCTTCTGACTAATTTCACTCAACATGATCCTTTCCATGTCCATCCATTTATAGTCAAATTTCATAACTTCGTTTTTCCTAACAGCTGCATAGTATTCCATTGTGAGATGTACCAAAGTCTCTTTATCCAGTCGTCGGTTCTCGGGCATACTGGTTGTTTCCAGGTTCTGGCCATTGTGAATAGTGCTGCTATGAAAATAAAAGTGTGGATGGTGTTTCTGCTGCGTGTTTTTGGCTTCCCAGGGTATATTCCCAGGAGTGGTATGGTTGGGTCAAATGGGAGTTCAATTTCTAGTCTTTGGAGGAATGTCCATATTGTTTTCCAGAAAGGTTGTACCAGCCGGCATTCCCACCAACAATGGATGAGTGTCCCCTTTTCCCCCACATCCACGCCAGCACTTGTTGTTCTTGCTCTTTTGGATATGTGCCAGTCTCTGTGGTGTGAAATGGTATCTCATTGTTGTGTTTTTTTTTTTTTTTTTAATTTTTTTCTTTTTACAATTACAAAGATATACAATTAAAAAGTTCATATTTGGGTTTTGGTCATACAGTGTTCCAGCACCCATCCCGCCACCAGTGCCCATCTCCCACCACCAATGTCCCCGGTTCCCTCCCCCTACCCCAGCCCTCCTCCATGGCAGGTTCTTTATTTCTTTCCGTTTCTCTCTCTTTCTCTTTTCCTTTCCCTCCAGACTATGGATTACAGAACATACATTAAAAGGGTTGTCATGTGTATCTTTTTGCCTCTATTTAATGCTCAGTTCTAGGTTGGCATTAGTAGTCTCGACAATTGTTAGCACACTGTTCCATTTTCTGTCTTACCTAGCCTCTGACTCCCACACGTTTGTGATAATTTCCACCTTTGACAAGACCTCCTGATATGTTTCACTTGACCTTGGATATTGGTATCATAATATGTACATATATATTTATGTTATGCAGATAAATGCAATCATTCTGTATCTGTCTCTCTCCTTCTGGCTAATTACATTCAGCATAATCTTCTCCATGTCCATCCATTTATAGGCAAATTTTATAACTTCATTTTTCCTAACAGCTGCATAGTATTCCATTGTGTAGATGTACCAAAGCTTTTTTTTTATTTGCATCTCTCTGATGATTAATGATGATATATGTGTGTTTTAGTAACACATTTGGGAGCATTTGGGCCATATTCAGAAGAGCTCACTCCTGGCTGTGCTCAGGAGATTGTGTTCATCATCAAGAAGATAATTGGGGTCCTCCACATGCAGGGCAAGCACCTTAGCCCCTGTGTTGTCTCTGGCCCAGTAACACATTTTAAACCTGAGACAGTCCTAATTTTTCCCTATTTTCTCTAAGATTGATGCGAAGCATTCAGTTTCCATAATTGTTTATTTTCTCCCTATTTTCTCTAAGATTAATGTGAAGTATTCAGTTTCCATAATTGTTTTATAAAGGAAACTATATATTTAGTTTATATATAGTTTATTTAGTTTATATATAGTTAAAACTATATATTTAGTTTTATAAACTAAAACTAGTTAACTATTAACTTGAAAACACCATCACATTTCTGAGCTGTGGTGTTTTCAGTGATGAGCTGGTATACATATCTCTCTGCATTCACATCTTCCTTTACGTTTTCTGTTATGATTTAATAATTTTCTTGGAATATCTTGTGGCTCAAAGAAAACCCCAAGTGAATTTATTTGGTTTGTGGTTATGAATGGAATCTTTCTCTCTTTTTTGGTTTTCTGCTTTTATTAATGTGAAGCTATATTTCACTGACAGATATTGATGTCGCTGTTCTATGTGGGTTGCTTTTGGCAACACCCTTGCTGAATTTATTTTTTATTTCTAGTAATTTGAGGGTTGCTTTTCTTGGAACTTTTAGGTTTATAATCAGGTCAACTGTAAAAAAAGTATCTTTTAATTCCCATATTTGCACGTTCTTTCCAACTAGCTATTAACACTATTTCCAATGCCAGGTTGGAAAGGATAGAGCTGGTCGCCTTGGGTTCCTATTTCTATGGGGTGGCAGACTCAGACAGCCCCTGGAAGTGAGCCCTGGGCCCTTTGAATTTAGCACTGAGACAGTTCTTTGCTACAAATAAAAATATTTACATCTTATTTCAAAGCTTAATAACTAATAAATACTATGTTTCATGTTTTTCAATAACCATTAAAAGTATGGTTATTTGCTTAAGATTGCTTTCTTTTTCATTCCTGACTTAATTTTCTCCCTTTTTTAAAATGAAGGGACCACTCTGACAATGGTAGGTGGAAATGATCACTCTGGACAAGAACTGAATGTTGAAAGTAGGTAAGGTGATATACATGATAACCTTTCAGTATCTGTTCTACATATGATAATGCAAGAGAGAGAGACAGAGACAGAGACAAAGACAGAGAAGGAGAGAGAGAAATAAAATTAAAAATAAAAATCATGTTTAGAAATTATCAAAAATAGTCAGTTGGGCAAAATAGAATAAAATAAAATAAGACCTCATTCCCATGACCTGATGGAATGGTTTGAGGCTCTTTATGTTCCAGGAGCAAGCAGGTGCCCTTGGGCTCTACTTGCATGAGACAGGACATATGGAGATGTTACTGGTGCCCGCTCGAGCAAATCGATGATGAACGGGAAGACAGTGATACAGTAAACACAAACTAAAAATAAACCAGGTAATGAAATGCCAAGGAAAAAGTGGTTAAATTAACAGTTTTCTCCTTGATGTTTTCTCTCTCTTTCTCTCTCTCTCCATCTCTCTCTGGTTTGTTTTGAGGCCACAGCCAGCTGTGCTCAGGACTTAGTCCTAGCACGGCACTCAGGGTTCACTCCTGGCAGAGCTCAGTGGACCGACCATGTGGGAAGCTGGGGATCGAACCTGGGTCAGCCTTGTGCAAGGCAAGTGCCCTGTCCACCGTACTATGGCTCCAACCCCTCTGCTTACCAGTCTTGTATGGCTTTTTCATTTGTGTTGTGTGTGTGGAGAAGGGGGTGGGAGGGAGGTGAGCTCCCGGTCCTCATGCTTGTGGAGCACACTCTCCACCACTGAGCTGCCTCCTAGACCCTTCACTTAACCTTTTTTTTTTCTTTTTTGGGTCACACCAGCAATCCTCAGGGTTTATTTCTGACTCTGCACTCAGGAATTACTCTTGGAGCTCCTTGGGGGGACCATATGGAATGCTGGGAATCGAACCCTAGAGGGTCACATGCAAGGCAAATGCCCTACCTGCTGAACTATTGCTTGGGCTCCTACTTAGCTTTATAATTACATTATTTAAGACCTAAAACTTGAGAATTGTTTGGTTCATTATCCAATATCACTGTATCACTGTCTTCCCGTTCATCATCAATTTGTTCGAGCGGGCACCAGTAACATCTCCATATGACCTGTCTATGCAAGTAGAGCCCAACGGCACCTGCTTGCTCCAGGAACATAAAGAGCCTCAACCCATTCCATCAGGTCATGGGAATGAGGTCTATAATTGTTACTGGTATCTGGCATATCAAATACGACAAGGGTAGCTTGCCAGGCTCTGCCGTTCGGGTAGCATACTCTTGTAGTCATCTCAAAATCCAGCATTTATTGATGAACCGCGTGGCCGTGTAGGGCCTAGCAAGCCGGGCTGTGATAGACTGGTCTGCAGGATGGAGTTCTGACAAGGGGGGAGGTCCAGATGTGGAAAATGGAGGTCCTCATGGAGTGGGGGGGTCGTCTGGCTTGTTGTGAGGCTCTGCTGGGGTGGCAGGCCAGGGCTAGAATCTGCCATCCCTCCCGGGCACCTCATGAGCGGCTGGGCACAGTGAGTGCCAGTAGCAGCTCTGCCCCATGTCTGTCTCTGGATCAGCATACCTGGGCCGGATTAAAAAAGACTGCAGCAGGGGCCGGAGCAATAGTCCAGCGGGTAGGGCATTTGCCTTGCAAGTGGCCAGCCTATGCCGGCCTGGGTTCGATCCCCAGCATCCCATATGGTCCTCCGAGCACTGCCAGGAGTAATTCCTGAGTGCAGAGCCAGGAGTAACCCTTGAGCAACGCCGGGTGTGACCCAAAAAGCGGGGGAAAAAAACCGACTGCAGCAGGGTGGATCTCCATGAGCCGGGCTGTGATAGGCTGGTCTGCTGGGCGGAGTTCTGACGAGGGGGAAGTCCGGATGTGGAAAATGGAAGTCTTCATGGAGTGGGGGTTGTCTGGCTTATTGTGAGGCTCTGCTGGGCGGATTAAAAAAGACTGCAGCAGGGTGGATCTCGATGAGCCTGGCTGTGATAGGCTGGTCTGCTGGGTGGAGTTCTGATGAACTCCACCCAGCAGACCAATATAGTCACTCTTATTATTTGTGACTGTAGAATCAATCTTATATGACACATCGCTATATACACACAAGAGAACTTACAATATTCCCATTTTAAATATTCTTAAAGTCTTTGGTTTTAATGATCTTTCTTATTGGTAATAAATAGCTACATTCCTTTTACTTTTATATTTAATATTTTGCGGGGCCACATCCAACAATACTCAGGGGTAACTTCTGGTTCTGCACTCAGGAATCACTCCTGTTGATCTCCAGGGACCATGTAGGATGCAGGGGACTGAAGCTGGGCTCGCTGCATGCAAGGCAAGCGCCTTACTCACTGTAGTATCACTTCCACCATTCCTTTTATAATGTGATCATTCATGGGGGAAGGGAGGGTTTGACACACATTTGGCAGTTCTCAGGGTATTTTCTTGACTCTGGTAGTGGGGGGTCTCTCCTGGTGGTGCTTGCTAAGGGATCATACAGCAGTCTGTGAAATTGAACCCAGGCCTCCTGAATGTAAGACGTATACATTCATTCTTTTGAGCTATTTTTCCGACCCTATAACTCAGTCTTCAAATTAGTTTTCACCTTGTAGGGAATTTACCTCCTAAGTGCAACATAAATTACATATTTATGTGACCTTTCATTGTCCTTTATATTTGTTATTGCATTATATTTTCATTTCTTTTTTTTAATTTTACTTCCCTGTTGTCTTTAACTTGTATCTGTAGAGAAACAGAAATCACAGACTTTGTGGCAATAATTGACAGTCTGAAATGCTCTTTGGGATTCTAGTACATTCAGTAGAATTTGACAGATACCTAAAAGCATGGTTTTGTTTGCCTACTTCTGTCAACACACTTTCATTTCTCAGAAAGGACAGGGAAGACACATTTAGCAGACTTTGGATTTGAGAAAGGTTAAGAGACTTGTTATTGCTTATATCTAGTAAGCAAAAATAGAGTCATCATTTACACCTTAATAAATATTGTCTTTTCAGTTTATTTTACTTTGATTCATTAGCCTTGCGTCCTATAATGTCTTAAAATGATTATATTGTTGTTTCTTGGTTGTTGGTTTTGGTTTGGAAGCTATATCCTGGCAGTGGTCAGGACTTAATCCTGGCTTTCAATCAGGGATCACTCCTGGAAGGCTCAGAGAACATGTGGAGTGCCGGAATCCAACTTGGGTCAGCATGTGCAAGGCAAAAATACCCTACCCACTGTACTATCTCTATGGCCCCTAAAAGGGTTACATTACCCAAGCACCACCAGAATATCCTGGGGAATTTCAGACACCACACTGCATCCTCTTTTGGGGAGGATGAACTGTATCATTCTCATTTGCTTATGGGGGCTCAGATCCAAGTGCAGCCCCTTTCCAGAACTATGACATGACCTCAGTGGCTATGCTTCTGTTGAAAGGGGCTGGGGACCACCTGCTCAGACACAGATGGAAAGTAACTACTGACAAAACAGACTCCTGGGTCTCATCCCAGACATACTGAGTCAGACACACTGGGGATAAATTCCCAGAATCTTAATCCGGGTGACCGTGATAGAACCACAGTCTAAACTGCACAATTCAAGTGCACAAACACTGTCCTCCAGTGAGTTATGTCCTTGGATAACCTGCTTTCCTTGAGTGGAGACAGATCCAGTGGCCTGCATCTACCCAGTAGAGAATGACCGAGGTGATGGACTGGACATTCCCATGATTGTGCTGTGTTATGAGCAGGGGAGGGCTGAGGATAATCTTTTGCTGACCTTCAAAGAAGATGATGCCAAGTGCTGAGCACCTGGGAAAAACCCAAGTGCCAGAAAATGTGTGTGAACTCTGTATGCTAAGAGCAGGCCCTTGATGACAGCCAGCAAGGAAAGGAGGACTTCAGTCCAACAATCACAGGAAGTTAGTGCTGCCAAAAAGCCACATGAGCTAGAAAAGGCCTCAGAAATCTGTGAAAGAAGGCAGCCCTGACTGCAAGCTTGTATATCATCTTGTAAGACCCTGAACAAAAGACCCTGCAAAGCCCTCATAGAAGGCTGACCCATAGAGATGGTAAGATAGCACACTTTTTATTTTATTTTACTTTATTTTATTTTATTTATTTTTTAAAATTTTTTATTATACCACCATGAAATAGGCAATTACAAAGATATTCATAATTGAGTTTCAGTCATATAGTGTTCTAGCACCCATCTAGCACCAGTGCCCATTTCCCACCACCACTGTCCCCTGATTCCCTCCCCACTCCCCAGCCTGCCTCTATAGCACACACTTTGATGCTGCTTCTCCTCCTCCTCCTCCTCCTCCTCCTCCTCTTTCCTCCTCCTTCTTATCATTTTCTCTTTTTCTACATACATTTAAGGATTGTCATGTATATTGCTTTGCCTACATCCAATGCTCAGTTCTAGTCTGGCATTACTATTTCCAACAATTAGTAGAACACTGACATATATTTATATCCCACAAATGATGCAGTCATTCTATTATCTGTCTTCCTTCTGACAAATTTTACTCAGCACAATGATGATCTCCATGTCCATCCATTAGTAGACAAATTTCATGACTTCGTTTTCCTGACAGCTGATAGCACACTTTTTAGACTGCTAAGTTTGTGATCTTTGTTCCATAGCACAAAAAATGAATACACCTCCTTTCTCAAAATGCTAACAGTAAACTTTTGGATGGGGGAAAGAGGATTAGGGTCAGACCTGGAGGTGCTTAGGGGCTCTTCCTGGTTCTGTGCTCAGGAGTGACCCCCTAATGATGTGTTAGAATAAAACTAGAGTCCATCTCATCAGTCTAACACCCAAATTTCTTATGATTGTATTATTTATAAGCATATGAAGAAACTATATGTCATTGTCTGCTCATTTATTTCTTTTATAAATTGAATTACTGTTAATTAAAAATATGCATGTGATTGAATTTCAGGCATGCAATGTTCTAACATCAATCCCTTCACCGGACTTGACTACCTCCACCGAAGTCTTCAGTTTCTCCCTCCCACCCCCACCAGCCTATCTCTGTAGCAGCAACCCTTCCCCTTCACCATTAGTTGCTCATTTATTTCTAATCTCAGAAGCATGTTAATGTAGGTCCTGACCATTGTACAATCATTTTGAATCTTAAGAGACCACCAACGTTAAGGATGATGAGACTGTAAAGCAACCAGAATATTCATGCCCTCCTAGTGGGAAAGCAAAATAGCCTTTAGAAAGGGTAATATTTATCACCTTAAAGTCCAGCCTCTCCTCTCTGGTAATTACTCAAAGGAAAGGAAATGAAAACAAACTCTACAAATCTCTATACAAAGATTTACAAAAGCGTTGTTTACAGACTCTACATTGGTCAACAACCCAATTGTTCATCAACAGTTGAATGGATGAACCAAATGTGGCACAACCATAGAACAATACTACGCAGGGATGTAGCTATCGGCAACGACACGGATGAACACTGAAATCATTATTCAATGTGCAAATACAAAAGAGATTACACTGTATGATTCAATTTCTGTAAGATGCAAACTGACCTGAAAGGACAAAAAAGTTCAGTGGTTACAGGAGGGGAGGTTAGGGCAGAGAGAGACAAGGTAAATAGTATGAAACCAGTTTCATTGTTTTCCAAGAGGCTGAAAAATGTCCCCAATACCAAAGGACATATTTATTATAACAGTAAATGTCCTTATTTTTGAGGATTGATTTGTTTGCTTGTTAGGTTTTGTGCTGCCATTGAACATAGGACCTCACACATGCAAAGCATTTTCAAGTCTTAAACCAGCTTTATCTTACTGGTTTGGTGAATCCATAGGCCTAAAAACTTATTTCTGGAGGAGAGCCGTGTTTCTGCAGTGCTGGACTTATCCTGGTCTATGCTATTGCGTGGTCTATGCTAGAGAAGGCAACTATGGATAAATAACTGGCAGTTAGAATACAACCAATTCTGCATTTTATAATACTGTAGCCAAAGTTACATCTCCATTTCATCAAGATGTTGAGAATTATGGAGACACCGGCTCATTTTGACTTACTGTGGTCTGAATTATAGTTTCTTCTCTGGGGAATGTTGTAAAATGTAAGTGCAGTTTTTGATGTGCTATTTTCACTTGGCAAGGTCTGTGGGTTATTCTCAAAGGTGTTTAAAGTGCCAAAACACTTTAAAACAAGGATGAGAAGGAGAAATGGAAAAGTGCTCATAAGAAATGGGGTCTCTTAGTTATCCCTTAGCCTACAGTTTTAACCATTTTTTGCACCTCTCCCAAGACCCCATCCCCATCACCAGTGGAACTAGTATGTCCTTTTGTCACACGATCACGATCACGATCTTCCCGTTAATCATCTATTTGCTAGAGCGGGCACCAGTAATATCTCCATATGTCCTGTCTCATGCCAGTAGAGCAAAGGGCATTGGCTTGCTACAGGAACATAAAGAGCCTCAAACCATTATATTAGGTCATGGGAATGACCTAATATAATTGTTACTGGCATTTGGCATGTCAAATACAACACGAGCAGCTTGCTAGGCTTGCCGTGTGGGAGGTATATTATTTAAACACCTCCAAATAAAGCATTTATTGATGAACTGCGCTGCTGCAGCCGGCAGCCGGGCTGTGATGCACTGGTCGGCTGGGTGGAGTTCTAAAGAGAGGGAAGTCCGGATGTGGAAAATGGCGGCACCCATGGAGTGGGTGGGGGGTCGTCTGGCTTGTTGTGATATTATTTTAATGGCATGGATTTATTTATGACCTATCCCTCCTACCTAGACTGTAATTTTCTCAGGAGAATAGATTACATGGATATTACTTTGTAATCCCAGGGTTTAGCCTAAAGTTGTTGCTTAAAATGTGTTTCTAAAGTGAATGAAATAAAAATCAAGATAATGAATTCATTCCAATTACCTCCTTAAAAGGATTTTTTTCTGACATCATAATCATTCCTTCCACCCCTCCTTGCAGTCTGGGGCTCCACCATACCTTTCATAAGTCACTAACTTCCCTAATTACTCATGTATGTGTTTATCTTCCCAAGAGAATGCAAACTCCTTAAAGTCATGAACTATCTCAATGTTATAGCCCCAGCAACTTGTGACCAATAAAGATTTGTGTAGTGAATGAATGAACCACAGTTAAAGAGGCAGACTGTTAGAAAAGTTCTCAGAGTTGTTTGGGGTTGGCTAGTGTCTCTGATATTCTGAGATTCATGCCCACAAAAAAGAAACTTGTTTCTCCAGAGAAGAAAATAGGCTGAATAGAAAACACAAACAGCAGGGCCAGAGAGATAGTACAGCAGATAAGGTGCATGCAGCTGACCCGAGATCAATCCTTGGAACTGCATATGATCCCCCAAGCACCACCAGGAGTGACTCCTAAGCACAGTCAGAGGTGAGCCCTGAGCATGCCATGTGTGGCCTAAAAAAACTGAGAGAGAAAGGAGCGAAAGAGAGAATATGCAATTTTCAGAAAAAGAACTGAATTCTAATTTCAATTCTGCAACTTATGTTGGACAAATTTCTCCCTCTTTATTTTCTGAACTGCAAAGCTGGAAATAATTCATAGTAAAGATAAAATTTGGAAAGTCCCATCACAGGACAAAGACAGTAATAGTTGAGATGTATATAGACTGAGATGTATATATCAGACTGTAATAGTTGAGAAGACTATTACTGTTATTAAAAACTAGAGGGGAAAACACAGAGAAAGACATTTAATTTAGAAGCCAGAGAGACAGTACAGCAGGTAAGTGCTTGCCTTGTATGTGACTGACCTGAATTCTATCCCTAACACTACATATGGTCCCCTGAGCACCGCCAGAAATTATACCTGAGTACAGAACCAGGAGTAAGTCCTATTACACTTACTTTTATTTGGGTGTAGAAAAAGGGAAGGAAGGAAGGAAGGAAGGAAGGAAGGAAGGAAGGAAGGAAGGAAGGAAGGAAGGAAGGAAGGAAGGAAGGAAGGAAGGAAGGAAGGAAGGAAGGAAGGAAGGAAGGAAGGAAGGAAGGAAGGAAGGAAGGAAGGAAGGAAGGAAGGAAGGAAGGAAGGAAGGAAGGAAGGAAGGAAGGAAGGAAGGAAGGAAGGAAGGAAGGAAGGAAGAAATTCGATGAAGTATCCTTGGGAAAAATGGTTTAAGCAAGAAATAGAACAGGGAGGGAGTCTCTAGCAATTATAATGATGATATTAATCATCAAATTGGTCAGGCCCTTTCTCAATTTCATTTCATGAAATTCTCACAACAAATTTTAACATCAGTGCTATCACCCCAATTGTCAAATGAATAACTGAACCTCAGAACCCTTCTCTGAGCTTCAAGGACACAGAACCAGTAAGTGGTGGAGCTGAGTTCAACTCAAATCCATCTTCTATGTGTGGTGTGTGTGTGTGTGTGTGGTGTGTGTGCGTGTGCGCGTGTGTGTGGTGTGTGTGTGCGCGTGTGTGTGTGTGTGTGTGTGTGTGCATGTGTGTGTGGTGTGTGTGTGCGTGCGTGTGTGTGTGTGTGTGTGTGTGTGTGTGTGTGTGTGTGTGTGTGGCAGTGCAGGGATCAAGCCCAGGTCTGTCTCCTTTTAACACTTGTGCTCAAGGCTTAACTTTCATCCTTTTCTAAACAACCTGGGAGCTGAGAATATTCTGTGCATAAACCTAGATTAGAGGCATGTCAAGAACTGAGATACTGAGTTCAGCTGGACTAAGATTTCCAGTGAAGTAACAAGGCCGCTGCCTCCGCTCATTTTTTTTTTCTTCTCACTCCTACTTTCCTTAAAGAGTTTTTGCATCTTAAACAACGGCACTAGACAGAACCAAATGGCGTGGAAAGCTGGCGCTCAGGGGAAAAAGCTCTTCGCTTGTACCTACCCTGCAGCAGTGGTTACCAGGGGATGTAAGAAATCTGCTTATTAGGGGGCTGCCCTGGCCCTGGCCTATCACTGAATATCAAATTTCATTGGTTTGATTTCCCCAGTGCACATCTGATGTTCGCCTTAGCATACCATGCATTCTTGGAGCCACAGCGCTGGCTGCAGCCTATGGGGTCCCTTTTCTAAACTAGAAAGAGTCCGTTTTCTCTTGGGCCCAATTCTGAAATCCCAGGCATGGGCACGTTGGGCATTGTTGCCCAAGCTTTCCTGCCAGCCCAGTGGTCTCAAACGTGCTGTGAGTGCTCTGAGTTGCTCCCAGTCAGCTGCACCAGGCTTCGACAGTACTCCCTAGCCCGTGAATGGAGAGACGAATACGAGAAGAGTTCAGCCATCTTGCCATTGGCATCGGTGGGGCATCGCAGTAGGACTGGAGAGTTCTTTGAAAACTTCTTTACTTAGACTATGTCTCTCCCACAACATATCCTGCCCTGCCCTGAGTGTCTCCACCTAGGAGGGACAGGCATGCAGATAAGAACCGGCTTCTCCAGGAGAGCTCCTCCAAAGGACACCAGCTATTTACTCAGTAAATATTTGCTGAGCAAAGCAGGGGGAGGCAGGGCATTCCAGGAGAGGAAATACTTTGAACACAGCCCCAGAGGAGGGAAGCCCAGCGGTATGTATGGGATGCATGCACAGCAAAACTACAGAGAAAACATCTGAAAGGTAGGAGGAAGCAGCCAAGAAGTGCTTTGGATACTTGACAAAGGAGGTGGAGCTTATCTCCACAGGCATGAGAAAGTGAAAGAAAGACTTAGTACAAGTGCATAGGATTGAAACTGCTCATTTGAACAGTTAATATGGCAGCTGTGCCTAAAATGGACTGGGATGGAGAACAATCCTAGACAGCAACTAACAGTGACTGAGTAATTATTACACACCTGTGGGCAGTGGAGTGTGGGACCCCGCAGAGGAGAGAGAGACAGCCATCTTCCAGAGACTTCTGTCCCCTCAGGTCCTCACCTCTGTGTGTCCCGCTTTAAACTTGCTGCCCAAGTCCTGGGGAAGACCAGGATACAGAAGAGTCTGCGTGAAGGTGAAGTGAGACCCTGGGTTTTATCCCTAACACTGAAAAAACTAAAGCCTGCAGGAGTTCGTCTGTGGCACTCAGTCTTGGGTCTTGCCAGCCCCACGGAGGCAGCTGTTAAACTACCCCTGAGACCCACTTTATCGACATGGCTGGGGTTGTCCCTCCACTGTGTGTTTATGGTTCCATAGTGCTAAAGCTGAGTAAAAATGATGCTCTTTGCAGGAAAAGGAAATATCAGTCTTCACCCCCACCCAGGTTCAGCTTCTTGGACTTTAAGTCACAGTGGGTAAATAATCCAGGAAAGACTGAAAATGAAATAACACTATTTTCTTTAGGAAACAGAAAAAGAGAGAAGAAGATATTCAAGAAAGAATGTGGTCTTCTCCAGAGTGAGGCCAGAGCTCTGATGGCTTAGGGAAGAGGTTAGAGATGGTTCTGCCGTGTTGCCCTGGCTTGGAGCTCAGCCATGACTTGTGATAAGGGTGCTGGCTCCTTGCTGGTGCTGGTTTAAGGCCTGAGCTGCACCCTAAGTCTGAAGCAGGGGCAGGCATCCAGGATTGTTCATATACATCATGTCTGGGTTTCAATAATTCACAAGACATATGAAAATAGTCATTTTTAATTCTTTTTTTTTACATTAAGGCATCCTAGTTTTTAAAATGCAGATTAAGGACATAGAACAAGCATCAAAACCAAATTCAGATATGGCAGGGATGGAGGGATTACCCGATCATAAATGTAAAACAACTCTGATTACAGTGGGTAAAATAGAGTGTGCAAGAACAGATCTGTAACATAAACAGAGATAAGAAATCTAGTAAAGAATTAAAAAGAACTACTAGGCATGGAAAAAAAATCCACAAAACCCAGAGTAATAGAAAGAATGCTGCTGACGAATTCATTGGTATTTCTCATGGCTAAGGAAGGAA
This sequence comes from Cryptotis parvus, assembly GCA_021461705.1. NCBI lineage: Eukaryota > Metazoa > Chordata > Mammalia > Eulipotyphla > Soricidae > Cryptotis > Cryptotis parvus. Next base: position 25,020 of record JAJIBD010004813.1, on the reverse strand, counting down.
TCTTTGAGCTTGAGAATATGCCAATAGAAACTTCTAAAATTAGACATTAGTTAATATTGTAAAAATATGGACAGAATAACCAACAACTGTGGGGAAACTATAAAAGAAGTCACATTTATATTATGTAAAAGAACAAAAGAAATATCTAAAGCAGTTATGGCTGAAAAATTCCCACATATTAATTTTAGAAACTAACCTACCAATCCAGAAAGCTCAGCAAAACTGAGCAAGAAGGATAAATTATATATACACATATATATTATATACATATATTATATACGTATATATAATAGCATGTATATAATATATAATATATCCCACAAATAAAACATACTTATACTTAATCATATAACATTCAAACAGTATAAAATCAAAGGTAGAGATCAAATCTTTGGACTGGGTGCAGTCACACTCAACAGTGCTCAGGGCTTACAGCAGAAACACTATCTGCACTTCGATATTCATCGCAGCACTATTCACAATAGCCAGAATCCGGAAACAACCTGAATGCCCAAGAACAGAAGACTGGCTAAGAAACTGTGGTACATCTACACAATGGAATACTATAGAGCTGCCAGAAAAGACAAAGTCATGAAATTTACATGTAAATGGATGGACATGGAGAGTATCATGCTGAGTGAAATTAGTCATGCTGGAGTGAAATTAGTCAGAAAGTAAAAGACAGATATGGAATGACTGCATTCATTAGTGGTATATAAATATATACTAGTGCTCTACTAATTATGGAAAATGTTAGCGTCACTCCAGAACTGAACATTGAATGTACACAAAGGGAGTTACATGATAATCCCTTAATGTCTGTAGGGCAAGCCACAATGTGTAGAGAGAGAGAGAGAGAGAGAGAGAGAGAGAGAGAGAGAGAGAGAGAAATAAGAGAAATAGTGCCTGCTATAGAGGCAGATTCAAGGAGGGGGAGGGAACTTGGGGATATTGGCGGTGGGAATGGGGCACTGGTGGAGGGACGGGTGCTGGAAAAAAAGTATGACTGAAACCCAATCATGAACATCTTTTTAATTGTATTTTGCATGGTGGTACAATAAAAAAAATTTTAAAAAAACAGTGTTCAGGGCTTACCCCTGACTCTGTGCTCAAGGGTGATTACTGGCAGTGCTTGGGGACCATATGTAGAGGGGATAGAACAAGGGTCGGCTGCGTGATACAAACCAAGTGCCTTACTCCCTGTAATATCTCTCTGGCCATGATGAAGAAAAAATATACACATAAAACAGGGGCAGGGGGGGGGGAGTGGCGAGGAAACACCATAAACACCATAACTACAGAGGAACAAAGAGAAGAACCAATTCGTCATCTCAGAACCATACCTGTAAGAAGAGAGTAAAAATAAATATTTGAAGCGTTGAGAGAAAAAAAGCAACCAACATAGGATTCTGTACTTTGTGAAATTACCCTCCAAACATGAAGGAGAAATATTCTTGAATAAGCAAGTACTGAGAAAATTTGTTGCCAGAGATCTGAATAAGGTTTGCAATAAACTTTGTTCTTTAAGACATAAGAAAAATAAAGGTAATTGGAAAGGATCACTCTGGACAAGAATTGAGTCTGGAAGTAGGTAGAGGGATATACGTGATAACCTTTCAGTAACTGCATTGCAAACCATAATTCAAAGCCCAGTCATCAACAGTCTTGTAATTATGTATTTCATGGTGATTTAATTTTTTTTTAGAAAACGGAAAATCATAAAGGTTAAAAACTTGCATATTTGCCAGCATAATATTTGCATATTTTGAAATTTGCATATTTCGTCGGTAAAGAAGGGAACAGCACCAGGCCCAGACAAAGTCAGACCCGAACACCTGAAGAATCTGCCATCGGTACTGCGTCAATACACTATCTCGGCTCTTCACACGCTACCTGTCCGAATGCAAGGTGCCCTCCCAATGGAAAACCATCAGGACAGTTCTACTGTTCAAGAAGGGAGACATTCACGACATCGGCAACTATCGCCCCATCTGCCTGTTGTCCGTCATCTACAAGCTGTTTACTCGAGTCATCCTGAACAGGATTGGCAGAACACTAGATGAAGGACAACCATGCGAGCAAGCTGACTTCCGGAAAGGACTCAGCACAATCGACCATATCCACATGGTAACCAAGCTCATTGGGGTTTGTAGGGAGTGCAAGATGCCGCTCTGTCTCATGTTCATTGATTTAAAGAAAGCCTTTGATTCTGTGGAGACTGAAGCGGTCATCAAAGCCCCTAGCCAAACAGGGTGTTCAAACCCAATACCTCAAGATCCTTCGTGAGCTCTATTACGGATTCACCACCAGGATCTCACCATTCTACAAGGAAGTGATCATTGATGTCAAAAGAGGGGTTCGACAGGGTGATACCATTTCACCAAAACTCTTCAGCACCACCCTAGAGAACATCATGCGACAATTAGAATGGGAAGGAATGGGAGTAAAGATAGACAGTCAGCAACTACACCACCTCCGCTTCGCGGATGACATCGTTCTAATAACACCAAACATTAGCCAAGCGGCACAAATGCTGGCTGACTTCGACCAAGAATGTGGAAAGATAGATCTACAGCTGAATCTAAAGAAAACTATGTTTATGAAAAATGGACTAGTTCCGGAGGCCACATTCACTCTCAATGGAACAGACATCTCTGAATGCAGCAGTTATGTGTACGTAGGTCGAGAAGTCAACATGATGAACGACCTAAAACCTGAGCTGCACAGGAGGAAGAGAGCAGCATGGAATGCCTTCAAAGGCATCGAAGAAATAGCTAAAAGGACAAAGAACCTCTGGCTCCCGGCACATCTCTTTGACTCCACCGTTCTCCCTGCGTAAACATACGCCTCAGAGACCTGGGCCCTACAAAAGCAGGATGAGAATGCTATTCGGGTCTCCCAGAGAGGAATCGAAAGAGCTATGCCTGGCATATCATGCCTCACTCAAGTGAGAGAAGGAATCCGGAGTTCCAACCTCCATCGCTATTCCAGAATCAGGGATGCTGTCTCGTTTGCCAAGGCATCGAAAATCAGATGGGCTGGACATGTAATGTGATTTGGAGACGCACCGCTGGACTAGAGCCATTACCTACTGGATCCCACGGGATGTCAAAAGATCGTGTGGCCGCCCACCTACAAGATGGTCAGACTTCCTTGTCAAGACCCTGAAGGAATGGTTTGAGGCTCTTCATATTCCTGAATCAACCAGAAGCCATTGGGCTACTTTGGCACGTGATAGGGTCCAATGGAAATGTTACTGGCGCCCGCTCAAGCAAATCGATGAATAACGGGATTCAAGTGATCAAGTGATTTGCCAGCAGAGTACAAAATTTGCCAGCAGAGTACAAAATTTTGGTTCAAAATCCCAAAATAATAACAGTAACAGCAAACAAGAAAGAGTAATAAGTGTGACAGATATTAATACAACTATTGAAATAATTATTTTATATTTTTTGTTTTAGTTTGGGGGCCATACCTGGCAGTGCTCAGGGCTTACTCCTGGCTCTGTGCTCAGGGATCACTCCTGTGGGGCTCAGAGAACCATATATAGTGATGGAGATCAAACCTGATCAAGTGCAAGACAAGTACCTTACCTATCTTCCTCACTGGCGCTGAAATAATCATTTTAAATGGTAAACATCTACTATGCTTATCACAAAACTAATAGTGTCCAAATGAATTTAAAGGAAAAACAACTATTATTGTCTACAAGCCTTCCCACTTTATAATATACATTATGTAAAAATACAAATGTGATAAAAAGCAATTGGATAGGAAAAGATGTGCCCTATTAACACTAATAAAGACAATGGATAAACCTCAGAAGTCTATAAAAGTTGTTTTATGTACCAATAATGAGTTCCTTTTTGCATCCATTGTTTGGATGAAGCATTTTTTTTTCTTTCCATGTACTTAATGACTTAATGTACTTAATATGTGGTGTCAAAGATCAAACCCGAGTTGGCTGCATGCAAGAAAAAATGCCCTGCTCCCCACACCCTGGCCCCTATGTTTCAGTTTTCAAGAAAGTACCTAATTGTTTTTCTGTTTGTCCGCACCATTTTTTAATGCCCATTCAACTTCCCGGAATAGTAGTCTAGCATGAACTATTGTTCATCTCTGAATATGTATTTCTTAAATATATATATATATATATTCAATACACACACACACACATATATATATGCTTGAACATGTGTCATTGAGGTTTAACATACTTTTCCCTAATGAATTAATGTTGAACATCCATTTTATTGATCCTTACTTATCTTTTACTCATTTCTGATTGAAAATTTTTTTCTTTTTATTTCACTGTTCATTTTGAGTGTTATTGATATATTCTTGATAAAAAATCCTTTGTTGGGTACCACCTTTTGCAAATACTTTCACCTGCTCTAGAGTTTGTCTTTTCACTCTTTGGCAACACAAAAAGTTTACCTTTGATAACAACCAAATTTGTTTATTTCCTAGATAATGCTTTTCTCCTCAGTCTTTTCCCCCTTTTCCTTCCACCTGTGGCAACGAACAAGGGTTGCATGTGCTTGGTCGTGATTTTCACATCTGGCTGCAGGATCACTGGGATTTGCACACGAGTCACAGTGCTGACATGCCTGTTCAACAGGGTCATATTCATTTAGTCAGACACAGCGGGTTCTGGGCCTTGCTGAGGGTTGCACTCCTGGCCCAGTGCTCACAGGGCTTGAGCTGTACTCTCACACACACCCAGAGATAGCTGTTGTAGCTGCAGGAGCATCATGCACCAGAGTCGCTGAGACTGTGCCCAGTGCATGTGGATGGCACTGTGGTCAAATGCACAGCCTGCCATGTGCCAGGCACACACTTTCAGTCACTTAGCCCCCATCTGGGCCCTTCTTGTCAAGCCAACCTTAGGTGGTGGAGACTTTCTCTTATGTTTTCTTCCAAAAAGTTTCATCAGTTTATGTTTTATATTTAAATTCTGAGCTGAGAGCCCAGAGTGATAGTCCAATAGACTAAGCACATACTTTGCAAGCTTGAGGCCCAGGTTCAATCACTGGCAACACTGGTTTCCCTGAACACCACTAGGAGTAATCCTTGAGCACCACTGGATATGACCCCAAAAACCAGGCAAATTCTGAGTTAATTTTTATAGTAGTGTGAGATTTATTTTTCTACTAATGATGTACTGCTTTTTGAATATAATTTCTTTGAAGAAATTGAATTTCTTGAATTCTTTCTAAAATGAATTACCTTTTATACCATTGTAAAACACAAACTGGTCCTATTTGTATGCATATCTGTGTATTTCTAGATTTGATTCTTTGTACTATTTCACTGATCTATGATTTTTTCCAGTTTTTAATACCATGTTTTCATTACCATATCCTTGTAGCAACTCTTAAAATTAGATAGTATAATTTCTCCAACTCTGTTCTTCATCTCCAAAGTTGCCTTAACTACTCTAGCTTCTTTGCCTCTATATAAACTTTATAATATTTTTTTAAATATCTACCAAAAATCTGTTAAAGCTTTTGTAAGAATTAAGTCAGATTTATCCTTCAATTTGGAAAGCACCAAAGCTGTACTCTTGGATCTCCTAATACCAGGACATGGCTTATGTCCCCATTTATTCGGGTCCACTTTGACTTCTTTCATCAGTTTTTCATAGTTGCCAGCATACTGTTTCTGATATGCCTTAGGAGACTTAGATAAGTATTTCCTTTTAGTTAACAGAAATGGTATTTTTTAACTTGATTTTCATGTGGGAGGAAGCATTTTGGCCCATACCTAGTGGTACTTGGGGGCTATTCCTGGCTCTGTGTTCGGGGGTCACTCCTAGCAGTGCTGAGGGACCATATATGTATGGTGCTGGGGATTCAAACTGGAGTCAGCTGTATATAAGGCAAGTGCCTTACCTCCTGTGCTATTTCTCCAGCCCTGGGTTTTCAACTATTTATTGCTTTGTGTAGAAATATGAAAAAATATGATTGATTTTAGGGGCTGGGGTGATAATACAGTAGGTAGGGTGTTAGCTTTGCAAATGGCCAACCTGGGTTTGATCTCTGCACTCAGTACTTGCCAGAAGTACTGAGTGCAAAGCCAGGAGTAACCCCTGAGAACTGCCAGATATGGTCCCCAAACAAACAACAATATTATTTTTTATTCTCTACCCTCTGTATTATCTCTCCAGCCCAGTATTGACTTCATGTTTTGCAGTATTACTAAACTCATTTATTACAGTGCTGAGTATGTGTGTATGTGTTTGTGTGAATGACTACACTCTTTGATTTGAGAAATAAAATTTATTCTATTCCCAAGCCCAAAGAGTATATGCATATAGAATAAATTTTATTTCTTCCCTTTTAGTTCATATTCCTTTTATTTCTTTCTTATACCATAAATACATATTGAATTTTGTCAAATTTGTGTGTATATCAGTTGTTATAATAATGTTTCTTTTACTTTAAATGGCAAATACAGGATTTACATTGATTTTCAAATACTGAACAAGTCTTGCATTTTCTGCATAAACTGCATAATGTATTTTCCCTTTATATTATTTTCCTTTTATATTATTGAATTTAATTATATTAAATTATATATAATTTATATTATTGAATTTAATTATCTAATAGTCTGTTGAGCTTTTTTGTCTCTGTTCATGAGAGATTTTTATTATTTGTCACATTGAATTCAGTGATCACTGACTTTTGTAATCTGAGTATCTTCTTGCCAATTATTTAAACTAGGCTGCCTTGCCAACATATTGTCAGGATTGGTGCAACACTGAACATTTCCCAGCAGCAACAGCATCTGGCCAATCTCTCTCCTTCCATGTTTCTGTTTTGCAGTCACACCTAGCACTGGGCCAAACCTACCGACCAGGTTAATGCATTGTGAACTGCATCTCCGTGCAGTTCACAGTGATAGAGATACCCAGAGGCTCTGGGTATCGGTTGCTTCCCTCTTCTCTAGGCAAGCAAGTGCTTTGACTGAACATATTGATCATCAGAGGCCAGCAATTATTCACATAAAGGCCAGTCTTACTGATCAATGACAAAGTAGGAAATAAGGGGTAAATTTTCGACCTCGCAACTCCTCACCAAAAGAGCCACAGAGGAAAAGTCAAACATTTGTCTGGTTTCATTTTCCAGAAAGTAATTTTTAATTTCCCTCTAAGTGTCAAATTGTCAAAGTCCATGTGGAGGGATGTCTGTGAAAGGAAATTAAATAAAATATTTAGAAATTGTTAGAACAAATAGAACACACAAAAGGGTTTCTATATGCTGGGCACTGCTCTGACTGTTTTACAAACGCTAACTCATGTCACTACGACAACACTCCCAATAAGGAAGGCAGCAGTAGGGTCCCAATTTTAGTAGACAACTCACAAGAGGGGTTGTGAAATTAGATGGATAGTCCTGTTGATGAAAGCAAAAGTAATGCATGAAAAGGTCAAATATATTATGGAAAACTGAGGTGCACTCTTTAAACCTGGAGTGTGGAAGTGCAGAAAGAGGATTTTCACTTTTTATCACAGACACACACACGCATGCACACACACACACACACACACACACACACACACGGATACTTAGATATTGGGGGGAAGGGGTGCAGGGGTGGCTTCACCCAGCAGCCGGGAGTTATTCCTAGCTGGTTGCTCGGGGATCACTCCCAGTGGCACATGAGAGTCATAAAGATCAAGCCCAGGCCTCCTGCATGCGAGGCACATGTCCAGCCCAGGGAGACAGCTCTCTGGCCCTCCTAGGATTATTTCTGTGAAGAAGCACTACTTTCATTCTTTAAAATTTCATTTTCCTCCCAATTCCTCACCGCATAACATGTGCTCATTGGCGAAGTGTTAGGAAAAATGAAAGCAAGCAAAAATGAGTAAATTAAAATGGCCTGTGATCTCACCACAAAACGGAAAGAAGCATCCTGCTGTTTCCCTTTTCAGTTGGATAAATTACTCTTCCTCTGCTTAAATGCATCTTTTAGGGGGCTAAGGGGTGTTTGTAGTGAATTGGCCAGCAGTATTGTGCTGTCTCGAAGGCTATTGTTTCTGGCTAGCAACCTGGTCACAAACCTCTTGCCCCTATCTTTAAGCTCCTTCCACTGGGTCGTCCATCACTGTTCCTGCATCTCCCACCACTCCCGTGAAGCTCGGTTCTTGCTCTCAGAGGTGGACTGAGGAGGTTCACCAAACATTGGCTGCGGCAGAGTAACCTGATTGAGAAATTGACCATTCTCAGTTGTGGCCTCCTCAGGAAAGAATGTAAAGTATTTCCCCCACATCCTCCAGAGGTCAAAGAGCACTGACGCTGGTTTCCCAGCACTGGTGGGGTCTAGGAGCCTCGCTTGTGGTGTATCTTAAAAGAGGACGGGAACATTAGAGTGTCCAGAAGTTGAAATTCTACTGGAACACACGTATCTCCACCCCTGGTCCATCCCCACTTCCCTGGAAGCAAAGCCTATATGGTAATGACTGGGAGGAGGGGCTGAGAGAAAGTCCACCAAGGGGCCAGCCACTAGGAGAGACCACCTTCAGCGGGCAGCTCAGCATGGAATCCTGGAGCAGCCATAACTGTGGTCCTCCCCTGGTAATAAGAACCAGCTGCCCCCACTTTGACGAGATTAAGCCCTTTGCTTGCCTGGAGATGTTTACTTTGTTTTGCTTTTTAAATCCAACGAGCCGAGGGAGGAAACACAAATCATAATGTTGAACTTCTCACCAACTGTGGATGGGAATTGGGACCAGATTGAAATGAACCTGGAAAAACAGAGTTTGACGTTTCTTCCCATCGTTCATTCCTCACTTATCTTGAGGAACATCCATGTGGCTAAATCTTCTTGTTCACCCTTGATCACAGGTATTTCATTTCAAATGTCTCTGGGTCCCCAAAGGAGTGACATGGTGTGCTGGGCAGTCAACTCCATGAATTGAAAGAGTTGAGTGTAGGGAAATTTGGCTCTCCTCTTTGCTCCATTGTTGCATTACAGTTCTAAGTATTTCAGGTTTAACATTGAAGTTGTCATTTCCTCTCCCACAGAGAGCTTTAGGTTGTTTGAAATGCACCTATTCTGGTGATAATGGGGGCCTATCCCCTTCCTGTATGTCCTTTGCATATTTTTATGTTAGAGCAATGTCCTTTTGTATAGACACAGGAAGACAATTAAGGCTATACATTGTAATGTAGGAGTTAATAAGTATGAATTATTTATTCCTGGACATCCATCCTGTTTCCTAACTTAAACCTCAATTGCCCTTAGATTCATTTTAGTTCCTTACTGCCACCTGCCCCTTGAGGTGTTGCAGGTATGGCTGCGATGTCTGGCTGCATCAGCAGGTGGCAGACAGGAGACAGGTTTGTCTACACCCAGGGCTCTGCCCTGTGGGCCCTGGATGGTTGATGGTCTGACATAGAAAAAGACTGGGACCCCTGGAATGAACCCAGAGCCATGGCAGAGCCTGGCAAGCTACCCATGGTGTATTCAATATGCCAAAAACCGTAACAATAGTGTACCTCATTGGAGCCGGAGCAATAGCCCAGCAGATAGGTGTTTGCCTTGCACCTGTGCCAGCCCAGGTTCCATCCCCGCATCCCATATGGTCCCCCGAGCACCGCCAGGAGTAATTTCCTGAGTTCAGAGCCAGGAGAAACCCCTGGAGCATTGCCGGTGTGACCCAAAAAAGCAAAAAAAAAAAAAAAAAGTGTACCTCATTCCCAATGAATGGAGACATTACTGGTGCCGGCTCGAGCAAATCCATGAACAATGGGAAGACAAGTGATACAAGCGATATACCCAAAAGAAGGGTATAACATTGCGGAACTTGGATGGCCCCAGGGCAAACTGTGAGTAAGCTTACCCCTGGCCTTGACATAAGACAGGCTAAATGCCATAAGAAGTATAAGAAGTTAAGAGCATGGTTATGGAACAAACTCTGTCCTGACCCAACTGATTTAAAACCCTATTGGAGTTAGGAAAACTTGCCTGGAATATATAGCAAGATGTATACGGAAAATCCACCCTTTGCCATGAGTCCAGCAAGAACATTTTAAGCTTAATCCAGGGTGTAGATAAAGGTCTCTATGTATTTCTGTGTTTATACAAAATGACTAGAAATAATATTAAGAAGTAAGTATAATATGATAGTTTACCAGCAAAGGAAAGGAGAAAACAGCATGCCCTTGGCTGGAATTCTGCCTTTGTCCTGGACAGGTCTAGAGCCCCAAGGCAGGATTCCATGCCTCCATGCCTGGGGAGGTCCCCTAGTGGATTGTGCCCAGAAGGAAGAGGCTGAAAGGAACATGGTTCTATCACCTATTGTGATTCCTGACCCCCAACCCTTTGCAATGCCTATAACTAGCAGACTTGACTTGAATTAAATGGCCACTGACTACCAAAAAGCCTGTGGTTCCACTCCTTTGTCCATTGATGGAGGTGGGGAGTTAGTCATTGGCCCTGAACACATCAGGGGACCCTGCCAAATCCCAATGTTGTTGGGGACCCTACAGAACCCCAATGCTCCATCACCAGAATGCACCATTTCCAGAATGTCAAGTAAATCTTACCACTTCTCTGTGACGCCATTTTCTGAACTATAAAACTCTGAGTCTTTGTAACTGGGAAGTCTGTGATGGACAAAATGTCTAGACAGTCCCACCGGTGAATCAGACACCTACACAGAAACCATAAGCAGCTCAATATTCTTCCCTGGGTTGACGTCAAAGCAGATTGAGCCACACTGTGTCTCACGTAGCCACCATTGTGTTTCTGTCACTGCGTCCCAACCCTGCCCTATCCAGAACAAGTGCACTTCATTTCTATGTCCTAGAATCCTGCACAGCCTTTAGACTCAACCAATGCATTGCATCCTGGTCCTTTGGTTCATGTCAAGCGTAGTATCTGCTCTTATCCCTAGAGTATCTGCTATGTCCTTCATCCAAGAGCAATATAGAAAATAGGTTTGTGGAGCAAAGAGCTGGAGTAAGAGCTGGTTCCAGAGGGCACAGCAGTTCCTCCAGCCAGTGCACCTCCACAAGGCTGCTCCTGCTCCTTGCATGGGAAGTCGCTCTCTGGTGCCTTTGCCAACACCATCGGAGTATGGCATGTTTTGCCAATGCCCTGAGGAATGAGGGTTGGGCTTCTTCCTCTCTGCACACAAGACCCAAGATTCTGCTAGCTAGGCTGCTGCCAAGTATTGTGGAATTGGGACTGAGGCCTAGTCTTAGATGAAATTCTGGCCATTTTAGACCCTGGAATGGGTGGGGTAAGGAAGGGAATTCTGGGGCTGGAAGACTGAAAAAAAATAAAGTGCTGCCGGCTGGGCTCAACCAACCGGAAGGGCCCCACCCCCATGTAATTTCTTGCTGCCTCTACAGAAGCAGGGAGACGCTGGGACTCGGGACTCTTCCATCAGATCCTCTAACTGTCCTTCCAGCAGGAAGTGGGTGGAGGCACAGGCCAATCTGCAAGTCTGGGCTCTGGCGTGGGCCTCTCTCTTGCTCTTAGGCTGACACATGGTGTTGACCCTTTGTCCGGGCCCTGTTTGGAGTGTGGAGGCGCCATGAGCTCATGCTAGAACCGAGGAGCTCTTTCCTCACTGCTGCAGAATGGGACAAATGCTGGGGGTGGACCTGGCCACGAAGGTTAACTCTTTTTCCGGAGACTCTTCCCCAGGCCTTCACCAGGTCAGGTGGAGCCACTGCCCACCCCTCAGCCACCCAGAAGGCTGCCCAGGCAGGACCCCTTTGCCTCCTGGAGCAGAGGGTGATTTCCAGGTCAAGACAGCTGGATGTGAGGGGCAGCCTGGAGACCGGGGTGTGCTCTAGGGAGGACAGAGTGGGCAAAAGGGTTAATGGTTTGTTGAAAAACAGGGAGAGTCCCTCCTCCAGGGGCCCAGCTGGCTGCAAAGTGAGGATCAGAGGCTCCAAGGCTGATGCAATGGGGGCGCCGCCCTGGACACCAGAGAGGGTGAGGAGGGCAGCTCCCTCCTCTCCACTGCAGCCCCACACAGAGGCCCAGACACAGGGTGGGGGTGAGGAAGGGCAGGAGCCTGAGGTGTGAGACTTGGGAAGCTGAAACATTCCTGCTGCCCAACTCCAGCCAGCCGCAGGGCCTTCCAAGGCTGGTGGACTGCCCTGCCAGCCTGGCCAACCTCGTCTCTTCCACTTCCAGGATGACATCTGGTCCTCAGGGTCAGAGGCAGGGAGAGGGGTGGGCTCACAACCTGTGAGAGGCACAGGTGAGCTGGGCGGTTCCACAGCCCTCAGTCTGGCACCCCACCAGCCCACTCTCCATCATCTTGGGTATCTGTCAGGAAGACTATTCTAGAAACTTTCAAAGACTTGGGGCAACCCCAAAGGTGGGTAAGTCTATTAGAACTTTGGAAATGGACCTTAGCTCACCCCACCAGTCTTGGCGTCTGGAACTGGCTGTGGTGGTGTAGGGTGCTAATTAATTCTGAGAAGGCCACAAAGAAAGAGGCAGGTACCTCTCCGAAAGTAAGAGGGTGAATCCCAACAGTCAGACAAAGTGTGGCTACTGATTCTAAGTCCCCTGAAGACAGAAATGATGATATAAGGTCCCCTCTCAAATAAGTAACCAAACACAGAGACCCGGCAGAGGCCCAAGGCCAAGACCAGTTTCACAATTTCGACTTTTTTTGGTAAGCTCTTCAAACACACACACACACACACACACACACACACACACACACACACACACACACAAATGCATTTACCAAAAAGTACAAAACAAGCACAGAGACCATTCCAACAAGATTTCTCCGACACTGTTTACCCTTGCCGGCTGCTCTCTCCCCCTTGCTCTCAGCAACAAAAGGAGAATGGAAGAAAGATTCTGATCCAACGAGATCTGAGGACGTCTTGAGGGGCTGCTAGAGACACTCTAGCCAGGCACTGGGGCCAGGCTGAGCAGGTGGGGGGCCATGGCTGGGCACTGGGACCGCTCCAGTCCTCTGCAGGCGGGGTTGGGGGGCAGCCTGTGTAAAGGAGATCTCTGCTAAGTCCTGCGCTCCCAAAGTCTGGTGATAGCCACTTTGTTCTCCACATGCTAAGCCTGAGTCCCCGTTATAATAATGGACACACACCACATTTGCAACTTGTTCAAAGCATTTTTGCTACTACTGTTAAGTGTTTCCTTCAAAGCACAGGGCCAGGGGAGAAGGTGGTCCTTCCGTGTCTGCGCAACAGCGGTCAGGACAAATGGAGGGCCCAGCAGCAGCAGCTGGTGACACAGTCAGATCTGCTCTGTGTGTGCTGAGGAAGGCAGGGGGCTCCCAGGCAGTGGTGGTGGCAGCGGGAGCAAGGGGCCACTTCCAGTGATTCTGGTTCATTAAGAATCTTTCACCACTTACTCTTTCACCGCAGTTCAGTGTGAGGATTTGATGATGTGTGACTGCTCAGGAACCCTCAGAGCTGCACCCCATGATGCTGGGGGGACCACGTGTGGGGATCGAACCCAGGGCACCATATACCAGGCCTTAGCCTCTGCACCCTCTCACTGTCTCTCTCTGTCTGTCTGTCTCTGTCTTTGTCTCTATCTCTGTCTGTCTCTGTCTCACTGTCCCTGTTTGTCTCTATCACTGTCTCTGACTCTCTGTCCCTGTCTCTGCTGTCCCTGTCTCTGTCTGTCTGTCTCTCCATCTATGTCTGTCTGTCTCTGTCTGCTGTCTCTCCATCATGTCTGTCTGTCCCTGTGCTGTCGCCTGTCTCTCTCTTCCCTTCTCACCTCACACAATCAGAGCTTGAGGCCACTTCTCTGTCTTCCCTGAATCCCGGCTTCCTCCATACCTTGAAGCCTCTCCAGGATCCAGGATCCCCCATAGGGACCCCACGCACCAGACCTCACATCCCTGCACATCAGCAGGGGCCTCCCACAGCCAAGCCACTTGTCCCCCCCCCCCCCTTACCTGCTGCTCCTCTCTGGCACGCCTGGTGCCGTGACCCACCCCTGTCTATCCAGCTGAAAGCCGGCCCCACTCAGATTCCTACCCAGACACTTTGTTTATCTTGTGGAGGCAACTCAGATGCTGATAAGGGACACGAGTGAAGCATATGCTGGTAATATCGGGAACACTTGACAAAGGCAGCAGTGCACGTGGTCTCTGTGCTAACATGTATTGGGAAACCAAATCTGGACCAAGCAGAGCCCAGAATGGCAGGCGCCTGCCTAATGCCAGGATGTGAAAATGAGCTGCAAATGACAGAGGGAGAGCACGGCTGGAGGTGGTCATTGTCTGCCCCTGTCTTGCTTCTGCTGTCCTGACAAATCTCCCTTTCTGCCCTCCTCATTGCACAGGGCTGAACCGTGGCCCACACGAGGGACAAGGCCTCTGGGAAGAGCAGGCCAGGGCGGGGTGTCAAACTGGTGTGAAAGGCACCCGCCTCAGCTCCCTGACATCCCGGGGTGGGGCGGGAGGTGTGTCCCCAGACACGTCAAACTCAGCATGTCTTAGTGACGCCTTATCTCCACAGCCCTTGCCCCTGGCCCTGCGTCTCCTCCCATGCTTGCTCCCACCTCCACCGTCTGCCCACAGCAGCGGGCCTGGCTCCGCCCCACCTGCCCTGAAACACAGTTCCCGGAATAGTCTGGGTGTTTCATGGCCCTACCCACCCCGCTCCATCCTTCCCCTCCCTTGGTCAGCTCTCCTTTGTCAAGAGCTCCTGCTAGAAATCCTTTCCTGCTTCTCCCTCTGCTCCCATCTCCGCCCCTATTCCCAGGCCAGGTCAGTGACCCTCTGGCCCTGTCCTTGTTCCAACCCCTGACCCTGCTCCAGTCACTTCTGCATTTGATGCGCTTCATGCATCAACATAGTCAATGAACGGCTGTGGATGGTAAATGTGGGGCTGGATGGAAGGGGAACTGGGTTAGCCAGAACAGATCTGTGGGTCGGACTCCAGGGCTACCCCCCTTTGTTGACAGTGTTTCCAGATCCATAGGATCCCCTCTGCCACTGCACAAATGGGGACCCAACGACTCTTGTTCGACTTTTCTCACCCCTGCCCCAGGTGGGGTCTCCCTTAGAGAGCAGTGCAGATCTCAGAGAGCCCCGACTGAGTGAATTCTGGGCATTCCCAAGAGCCAGCTGGAGTGACCACTGGGAAATGGTGGAAGCAGCATGGTGGTTCTCAGGGATTTCACATCCCACATGCTCCACCTAGGTGAGCTCTTTGAGCTCAGGTTCCCACCACAAGGTTCAAGGATGGCGGTCATCCATGCCTTCTATGGCAGACTGATTTCCAGGAATGTCCTTGGCATTTGTGTGACAAGGAAGCTCATGGGCATGCACTCTTCCCGTCAGGGTGGTGTGTGGCCCATTCAAGCTCCCCAACTACCCTACATCAGCTTCCCCTGGCCAGGCTCATGAGTAAGTGCCGCTGAACTGCTGTCCCCCTTCTTGGCTCAAACTGCTAAGTTCCGGCCTCCCTGCACCCGGGCCCGTCTTCACCACAGCCAGCTGCCAAGCCAAACATCTGAGCCCCCTCC
Source organism: Cryptotis parvus (assembly GCA_021461705.1). Lineage (NCBI taxonomy): Eukaryota > Metazoa > Chordata > Mammalia > Eulipotyphla > Soricidae > Cryptotis > Cryptotis parvus. Next base: position 9,525 of record JAJIBD010004813.1, on the reverse strand, counting down.
ATGGAAGAACCCGAGGGAAAGGCTGGGGAGGAGTCAAAGAGACAGGAAACTCCAGGGCCCAGAAGCTCACAGTCTGAATGCTGACCTGCACGGCAGAACTTGGGCTGGGGGTGGCGGAGCGGACAACAGGACCAAGAGACAAAGCTCGCATTTTCAAAACCGGTTTCAAGCAGGGCTGGGGGTGGGGTGGAGGGACATGACGTACAGGAGTTGAAGCTGGTATTCAATTCCCCAGAACAGCGTCACAGAGCTGGCTGGACCCCAACTTTGCTGCTGTTGTAATCCCTAACACAAGTGTGTGACTTGGGGGTGGGGGAGTGCTGCCACCACCACAGGTGAGACACCCTCCAGGTATCACAATAACAACTATAAAGGGAAGAGAAAGAGGAACATGGAATCCCAGTGGCATCACCTGGAATGTATATAACATACGTTTTTGTAATATCTACAATATGCGTCAACTCCTTTTGTGTTGGGGGTTGGGGGAGAGCACACACCCAGCAGTGCTCAGGGATCACTTCAGGCAGGGCTTGGGGGGCCATATGTGGTGCTGTGGATCAAATCCAAGTGTGCTGTGTGTGAAGCAAGCAAGTACCTTATTTGCTGTACTATCTCTCCAGCGCTTCCATTTTTTTTAAAGGAACCAAAATAAAATCAGAAAGATAGACACACTTTTTATTTCAATTTCTTTTATCTTAGACTATTCTAAGTCCCCACATTTTCCTATTCCAACGATGTGGAATTTTTATTTCTCTTCCAGCTGGTTCCACCTGTGTTCTTTGAGCAAACTGGTCTGGTTCCTCTATGTTCAAATGGAACAAAAGAAACAGGCATGGCTCCAGGATCAGCCAGGAGATGAGAAGGGGCCAAAGCGGCACCACGAGGCATGAGTCTGATCTATCTGTGTCCTGTTCCTGCTGGAATGGCCTCGAGGGAAGCTGGGGGTTTGGAAAGAGCTAACAGACAGGCAAGTCGATGTTGACTTGGGACCTTCCACAGACCTTCCTTCCTCCCAGCAGGCAGCTGGGATCCAACAGATGCCTCCTCGGCCCTGGCAGCTGGGCAGGGGTTTCTCTGACTAAGACTTAAGGTTGCAGTCAAGTACTTTGCATTCTTCCCACCAGGGTGTGTGTGTGTGTGTGTGTGTGTGTGTGTGTGTGTGGGAGAGAGAGAGAAGCGCAATGCATGCATTCAAACCACAATTTATTTCTTAAAGTGTTAACTCTTTCAAAGACTTTATGAATTTCTTGGCCACACAAAAGTGTGCTCAAAACAGCTGTGGGAAGGAGTCATTCACTAAGGGAGGCCCCTGGCTTCCCAGAGCCTATCAAGAGGGAGGGTGAGGGAGGATGAGGCAGTGGAGAGAGGGGATGGGAGTGATAAGAGGAAGCTAGATTAGGTGACAAGACGCTTAGGAACTGAGAAACTCCTGGTGACCAGAAAGCCAAAATAACTTTGCAGAACATTTCAGAAATGTGATTTAAAATTGTTCACTGGGTGATGTAATCTCTCCCCTGTGGCCCACAAACCTTCATTAAAAAGTTCTGCTTCGTGTTACGGCATTATTTTTTTAGGTTGTTTTGGAATAGTGGTGGGGGTTGAGAGGAAGAGAAGGGACTGTGTTCCATACCCAAACTGACAGAAGAATGAAAGAGCTACAAGACCAGAACAGTGACTAAACTTCAGCCAAGGCAGAGAGCAAGAGCTAAAGGTAACTAAACATCTAAGCGCCCCAGGACAGCACAGCGGGCCTGAGGAGGGTACTGTGCTTTCCACTAGTAGTGTCAATCATTGTCATCTCAATCTCAGAGAACAAATTGCTTCAACTGACATGAGATCACAAACAGACTTTGCCTTCCCAGCTGAACCCTGGGTCAGAGGGATAGATAGTATAACCCGTAGGGAGTTTGCTTTGCGCACAGTCGACCGGACCAGTCCCTGGTATCCCATATGTTTCCCCAATCACGGCCAGGAGTAATTCCTGAGTGCAGAGCCATAGTAATCCCTGAGCATCACTGGGTGTGACCCAAAAAGACTGAATAAATGAATACATGCATGCATGCATGCATGCATACATACATACATACATACATACATACATAAAAAATAAGGCTTCATACGTTGGGTTCTTTTCAAAAATACACATACACACCCTCCTTTACTATCATGTATTAGTTCAAGGACTGGTCTAACACACACGTTGAATGCCCTTAACTTGGTGTAGTGGGGGTCGAGGAGGAAGTAGCGGGGGGGGGGAAACCATTCGGTCTGTCTGCCCTGCACGCTCCGACCTTACTGCAAGCCAGATATCAAAAGCTCTGCCCTGAGCTCTTGTGGATAAGAGCCGACGACGGTGGGGCCACAGAGGTGTTGCTGGCGCTTCCCCTCTCTGGGTGGTTCTGCCCATCCCTATCAAGAATGCAAATGTTCCAGGTGGTCCAAAGGGCCGGGGCGGGAGAGTAGGGAAGAAGCAGTCTGCCCCCCCTTCCCCAAATCATGGTTCCTACCACCCGGGCTTTGTTCCCTGATGTACTTCAAACGCTTTGCAGGGCATCCTGGAGTCCAAGGACTCCAAGTCACCTCACCCCACCACCCCAGTTCCTGGCATCGTGGCCGGAACCACGCGCCGCTGGCACGGCCGATGGCGCCACCTGGTGGCCCAAAGGGGCCGCCTCGCTCCGGGCTGCAATTCGATCCCCCAGCGAGCCGGGTAGCCGCAGGGGTGGGCGGCTCCGAAGGCCCCGTGCTGCGCGGTGACGTCACTACCACGCGCCGCTCCCCCTCCGCCTCCCGGGTGCTGCCAGTACTTGACGTGGCGTCAGCGCCCCCCCTACCCTTACTGTGCGTACGTCTTTGCGTGCGGCGGAGGTGGCGGCGCGGGCCGGTCCGAGCTCTGCACTGGTTCTCCCCGAGCGTCCGCGGCTGCCGTGGGGGCCGTCCGGTTGTTTCGGACAGCCGAGCGGACGAGGCGCCGGTCGCAGCCCCTCGGCGCCCGACAGCGCGGCGAGCGGGGCCCGCGGGACGGTGGGCGAGCGCGTGTCGGAGGGCGCCGCGCGCGGGCGGGCGGGCGGGGGCGGCGGGCAGCCGCGGGCCGGGCCGGCCGGGGGATGTCGATGCCTGACGCGATGCCGCTGCCCGGGGTCGGGGAGGAGCTGAAGCAGGCCAAGGAGATCGAGGACGCCGAGAAGTACTCCTTCATGGCCACCGTCACCAAGGCGCCCAAGAAGGTGCGGGGGCTCCGGGGCCCGGGGCCTCGCGGAAGGGGGCGCGAGGGGGGTCGGGGCTCCTGCGAGTCGGAGGGGAGCTGGGGACGAGGTCGGAGGGGATGTGGGGCGCCCGGGTTGGCGGGCGGGCGGCCGCAGGCCTCTCCCGAGCTGGAAAGGCCGCCCCTGCCCTCCCTTTCCTTTGTCCCTCGGTCCTACCCCCCCCCTGGGATTCTCTGGAGCCCCGGCAGGGCCCGGCCTCAAATTGGCGACGGACTTTTCGCGGCCGAAGGGCCTCGGAGATGGGGGCGGAGAGGCGGGGAACCCAGCGTCGGGACCCCGGTAAGCGGCCCCGGTCGGGGCGAACGGAACCGCGGCCGTCAGGTGAGTGAGCGTGGCCGTCGGGACCCGCGTTGGGCCCGTTAACCCGCGCCGCTGCGCCGCTCTCCCCGGGCAGAAATGCGCGACCGCCTTGCAGCCGGGCGAAAGCGGGTTCCCGGGGCTCCGACGTGAACGTTGGGAGTTGGGTGACGGCAGGCATGCCATGGTTACAGGTTGATGGCAGTCATGCGAAGAGATCGCGCGGGCATCCTCCGAGACCTGGTGCTGGGGTGGGTGGGAAGGAGCGATGGCTCATTCTTGACTGTGCTTAGGGAGACAGTTTTCTGTTGTGAGTGAGGCGAGTCCAAAAAAAAAAACCCCCACTGCCTCTCTGGTTCTCCGGGGAGGGTTAAAGGGCACCCTTCAGAGGTTTGATTTCGGTCCAGCTAGCGGGATTGGTGTGGTTTCTGGGCATTTGCTGCCAACCCCATCTTGACATTGCACATACCTGGCACTCCGTTAAAACAGTGGATGGGAGAACGGTTTCGGGGAGGTGACCTTTCGGGAAACCAATGAGAATCTAGAGAAATACTCCCCTCCCGTTGAGGACTGTTCCAGGGCCGTCTCCGCCTGCGCTGTCTGGGCAGCAGTGCTTGTATAAGCAGAACAAAGCAGCATTTGCAGGAATGGTTGTAGTCTGCGAGGCTTCTCCACCCCAGCTGAAACCAAGTGGGAGAAGGCGTTTTTGGGGGAAGGAAATTACCATTCTAAGTATCTTCTGTGGATTCAAAAGACCCGTCACTCTTGTATTTTGTCTACTTTAACTTTTTTTTTTCTCAGCAAATTAAGATCTGAAACTACCTTTGAAAAGATTGAAGAAGATCCCCTTGGCTCTGAGTAAACTCTGATTAAACACCTTTTGCCGTTCTGTTCAGCTCTTTAGGAGGCAGTGACCCCTGAGAGCTGCTCTAGTCCCAGCGCAGTTACAGCTCTTGTAGGCTGAATGCTGGGGGGTTCGTAGAAGGGCCTGAAAGGAAAGTGCCTCCGGGGGGCAGGGAGGTTGGAAAGCTTTGTCCTGATTCCTTGAACTCTTTCCCCACTAGCTTGTCCTCTTTTGTCATGTTGCTGCAGGGATTGTGCTGCTTGATTCTTAACCTTGATTCCTCCCGTTCAGCTAAGACAAGACTTTGTAGATTTCCAATTCCATGAAGGCAAGAAACACTTCACAGATGCATTTGCTACGCCTAGCTCTGTACCTAGCATAGAGTAGTTACCCAAATATTATGCACTTGGGCTGGAGCGATAGGGCATCAGATAGGGCATCCTATATGGTCCCCTAGCACCACCAGAAGTAACCCCTGAGCATCACGCTAGGTGTGCCTCAAAAAACAAACAAACAAAAACATCCACCTGGGTAACTACCATAAGAGATATCTTGTGGTGGCTGACCAAGAAAAAATACCCTTCCTTTTCCTCTTCCCAGGAGGAATATTGCTAATGTATATTATAAGGCCAAATGCTAAATGATTTTCAAGGCTCATGTTCCATTAGTTGAGAGAAGCAATCTCTGCCAGCAGTGTGGGAAGACCCTGTTGTAAGTTTCCATTTGCTGGTAAGTGTACTCCAGTGTTGCTTATTAATCTCGCTCTTACTGAGCTTTGTTGTTGAGCATTTACCCAGCACTTTCTATTAAAGTGCTTTTATGATGACTAATTACCCTTCCCCAGTGATGATAAAAGGCATTTTAGTCATTGTTGGTTGAGACTAATCAAGGTCATGTAGCAAGACCTCGGTGATCCATTTTTCAGAACGTAATCTGAACCCCACGTTTCGATGAAAGTCACTTTTGTACCTTTGCCATCTATTGTAAATGGGAGAAAGCATGAGGGAAGTTACAGGGAACCATGTGTACTGAATGGCATGAGAAAAAGGCCTCCCCAGATACTCTGTCCTTCACCTTGAGATTTCATCATGACTCTAGACCGAATGATCTTTAGTTCATTTCAAGGCCTGAGCTCCCTTAGGAAATGAGGCCTTTTCTAGTACCAATCAGAGGCAATGGCTTACTTCAGGGTGACCTTGATTGGGCCTTAGATCTGACTGCAGTGTAAATGGTGAAGTCTACTAACTTTGGGACCAGAGGGTATCATTCCAAGGAAACCATTGGTGGCTAGCTTCTTCAACTATAAACCTAATGAACCCCTACAAGACTGCTGTGTCAAAAATAGGGCTTGTTAGCTTAATTCAAGTCTTTATCTGTTCATCAAAGTGCTTAATAGATACCATCTTAGGAAAGTGGCCTCTGTGTATCAGTTCCCTCACTTGCCAAGTAAAGTTCTGTGGCGACAACTGATGAGAGTGGTCATCAAATATAATTCATGCTTCCTAGGAACCTGAGGCTAAAGGGAATCAGGTTGGAGTCTTATTAGAAGAAATGAAAAATACTATATCAGTTTGTCAAGAAAGTGACTTTTGCCAACACTAAGTTCCAAAGGAAGTTTTCATGAGAGAGCTTTAACTCTGTAGGATGGTTAACATATGTCAAGGCTTGCTTATGGCTCTTGTTGGAATTACCCAGAAAATTGAGGTGAGAGTCTCTGAATTGTAATGGTTATGTACATTGTACCACAGGATCACTTGAACCAAATAAATATTCAGCTGCTTCCTCTGAATAGTATTGCTTTTTTTTATCCTTACTTTTCTTCTGTTTTGTGTTGGCTGTTGTTTGTGTTTCCTTGGGCCTTTGGAAATTGGTGTTGTGTCAAGATGATTTATTTTCACAGACGAATCACAATTCTCCAAGCTTTGTTAATGTAGCCTCCTAAGACAGACCTCATTTCTTTGGAAGGCCTGTCCGGATATTTGCTATTTTCTGCCTTTCTGAATGTTTGGTAAGGTGCTCTAAAGTGTCGCATTAGGCACTTGATCTGGAACCTGTGTGGTCAGACCTCTACCACCAGCTCAAAGCGGGAGTAAGAAAAACGCAGAAGAAACCACTTTTGCTTATAGGATTGAGAATATATAGTACCAGTTTGTCTGAGAGATCAGCTGACACTTGGAGAGCTTACCAAGGAGAGCCCCCTGGGTTAACCGGGAAGCCAGGACACTTAACAAAATAAATAAATAAATAAATAAAATATTTTTTTCATCTCTTCTCTGGACTCTTCTATGGCCAATTTTTGAAGCAGTTTCATAGAATTTATGCCCATACTTGTTCAATTCGCTGACAAGAGCGTTGCTAGATGAACGTTTCCTATCTTCCCTGCATTGTCTCTTGATTCTTTTAGAGTGGCTGTTTCTAGTGACTCTAGCTGTGGAGTCTTTGCCCAGGAATCAGGCCCAGAAGGAGATGCCTTTTTGTAGGTTCGCCCTGATAGTGATTAGCTCTGTTTCTGATGTGCTTCTGTTTGGTTTGATACTAACTTTGTGTTTAGCTTGTCACAGAGCAATGTTTTCTAGATTCTTGCTGGCAGAATTACAAAGCCACGTATCCTTTGCTTTACTAAGGCAGTATCATTTGCATCCATTGTGTGTTACCTAATACCCACGTGTGAAGTTATACATGATATTTCAATACATTTAATCATGTAAATATTTTTATTTTCTTTGAGGTCACACCCGCGACACTCAGGATTTACTCCTGGCTCTTCACTCAGGAATTACTCCTGGTGGTACTCGGGGGGACTATGTGGGATGCCGGGATCAAACCTGGCTTGGCCGTGTGCAAGGCAAATGCCCTACCCACTGTACTATCGCTCTGACCCCCATATAAATCTTTTGTTGCCCATAACTTCCAAAAAACTTACTCTGCTACCTCAAGTAATCCTGGAAAGCACTTTCATTGCCATCTGAGGCTGTTATTTTAGAGAAATTGGCTGCTAAAGAACGTGATTATTAAATTTTTATGAAGACGACCATCCTCAGTACACTCAATTAGTCATTTAGAATACATTGTATTGAGGTGGGTCAGGAACATGTAAGAAGGTAAGCACATTTGCCCAGATAGCTATTTTTCCCAATCTGGGAATTCAAAACTAAAACAATTCAAAAATAAAAAGGTATTGCCACAAATACTCTTTCTGATTCTTATTAACACACTCATTGCCCTAAAGTGCTGTGTAATGGTTAGAAATTCAGAGTGGCTGCCTCCTTTTCTGGCTCCTCATTTCCCTGTGACTCATTCAGGTAGTTGCTATTACATAACACCTATCACTATCACGATCTTCCCGTTGATCATCTATTTGCTAGAGTGGGCACCAGTAATATCTCCATATGTCCTGTCTCATGCTAGTAGAACCCAAAGGCATCTGCTTGCTCCAGGAACATAGAGAGCCTCAAACCATTATATTAGGTCACGGAATGACCTAATATAAATGTTACTGGTATTTGGCATATCAAATACTACACGAGCAGTTTGCCAGGCTTGCCATAGATAAATATTTCTGGATTTTTATCTTGACAAGCTCTCAAGATAAAAATCCAGAAATTTTTTGGGGGGTTACATCTAGCGATGCTCCTGAAACTGCAGTAGGAATACTGTAAGCTAAGCACTTGCTTTTTCACGTTAGGTGTACCTTCTGTCTTCCCATCTTAACATTGTGTGACTTACCTCAGCCTCCGTTTTCTTTTCTGGGGACGGGAGGAGAGTTGAGCCACACGCAGTAGTGCTCCGGTCTTACCCTGTTCTGCTCAGGGGTCACTCCTAGCAGTGCTCAGGGGACCATCTGCAGTGCTGGGACTTGTACCAGTGTCAGCCACGTGCAAGGCACTTGCCTTACCCACTGTTCCATCTCCCAGTCCCAAGCTTTCATTTTCTTTTTATGTAATAGTATTTCTTACTATTTTTCTTATTATGTACTGCAGGATTGTTAGGGGTATCAGCATATAATAAATATGAATTTACTTGTATATTCCTTTAATACCATATATCCTGTTTTGCTTAGTACAATTCTGGTTTATACTTACTGTACCACTGCTGTGTTCAGTGAGAACCTCCTTATACCTCTGGTTTGTTTGGAATTTTGAGATAGTGTTTAGCAGAGGCTAAAACAAAAATGTTTTCTTAAACAGGAAAGAAATTTTCCCTGACAAAAATGTGACTTTATGATCTAGGAGATGTCTCAGGACTGGAATGCCTCCATCTTTTCTGCTTCCCTGAGCACTGCCCAGAGTAGCCCCTAAGCCCTGGACCAAGAATGGCACCTACCCTCAAAAAACACTACTGTATGGACGACTCATACCTATTGAACACTAAAATATTTGTTGAGTTATGGGAGATGCCGCTTGTGTTGATGGGGTCTTCTCTACCTGCTCTTCCCCCACCGCAGAGAGCACACTGAGTGTGGACATTGGCCACCTGAACTTATTTTCCTCAAACTCTAGTCGGTGGCTGGGGACGGGGTGGAGTCTCTCCAGCTAGAACCCTGGAATTACGAGAAACAATTCCAGCTCTTCTGAGTGGCCACTCTTTAAATCATCACCTTCAGATCCTGTCCATACACACTTCAGCTTCCTCCTGCAACAGCTGTTTTTGTGTGCTTGAACAGCCTGTTCGAATTACTTACAACTGAGTTTCCCCCTCAGAAATATGTGGCCTTTGCACTTCAGCAATTGCAGGACTAGGATGGAGCACCCATGTCTTGTTGGCACCCAGACTGCTTTCATTATTGTCCCTATCACATCAGGGTTTTGGAAGGATTCCGTTTTAGTGCTCTCATCTCAGAATGTGATTCGTTGTTTAGCACTATGCAGTAAAGTTAATCATTTACCCCGCCCCAAAAAAAAAAAAAAAAAAAAAACCGAACACCTGGTAAGAAAGGCATAATAAACTGCTGGTAAAGGCAGGATTTGGGGTGATGATCAAGACTCAGGGTAGATTTTGACAGAATCCTGAATCATCCAGAACAGTTTGGGCATTCCCCTGCCACGGAAGCAATGCCTCTGCGCTTAACGAGTAGGACTTAAGGGATTTAAAGTGCTCTCCACCAGCTCCAGCCAGTTC